>SNQJ01S0024378.1:45454-64978 GCA_010110895.2 Picea sitchensis
ACAGGAGAATCATCTGGACACACACTCACTAGTGCTCAGCCACTAGGATCACGTCCACCTATGCTCAACCACAGGGACGTCCTACTCAACAGATCTCTATCTCATTGAGTCTCACATGAGAATCATCTGGACTACCACATTGTGACTCTCAACTCTCTACACAAAGGAGAACAGTAAACCCATCACATGGGCTCCTTCACCCCTCACAGGGGTACACATCGTTTCATCTCAAATGACACACCCATCTCATGGGCATCTTCCCTACACAGGGGCACACTGCATTCCATCTCTATCTCAGAGAGGAACGACACACCCATCTCATAGGCATCCTCCCCACACAAGGGAACACAGCATTCCATCTCCGTCTCAGAGAGGAATGACACACAACTCATTGGCTCTCTCACAGGCCGACTCACTCAGTCTGTGTCCTGGAGGATGTCTCACACAGCTGTAATCGTCAACAAGATGGACAGAGGCAGCAGAAAAAGGATTCAAATTGCTGAAGGAAAAGATTACTGAGAAACCTATCTTAGCTCTCCCAGATTTCAACAAAATATTTACAGTTAGATGTGATGCCAGTGGGACAGCAGTTGGAGGTGTTTTGAGTCAAGATGACAGGCCAATTGCATATTTCAGTGAGAAACTGAAAGAGGCAAAACATAAATACTCCACTTACGATAAAGAATTTTATGCAGTAATCTAAGCTTTGAAGAAATGGAGCCATTACCTCATGCCTAAAGAGTTTGTTTTATATTCTGACAATCATGCTTTGTAGTTCATAACTAAGCAAGAGAAATTAAATCAGAAACATGCTAAATGTGTAGAATTCATGCAGAATTTTACATTTGTATTAAAACATATTAGTGGAAGCTCTAACCAGGTTGCAAATGCTTTGAGCAGAAGAAGTTTAGTTTTGTAGGAGTTCCAAGTGAATGTTCTTGGATTAGAACATCTCAAGGATATGTACCCTAAAGATGTAGATTTTAAGGAAACATATGAAGCATGTCAGAACCCAGTTTTGAGAGATAGAAGTCCGTGGATGGATTTCACGTTGCAAGAAGGGTTTTTGTTCAAAGGAAGTAAATTGTGCATTCCAAAATGTTCAATGAGAGAGAATTTGTTGCAGGAAAAGCACAGTGGAGGACTTGCTGGTCATTTTGGCAATGACAAAACTTATACTCAGTTGAGTAATTTTTATCATTGGCCAAGAATGAAGATTGATGTTTAGAAATTTGTGGGAAGATGCAAAATTTGTCATCATGCAAAAGGTAGACACCAGAACATATGCTTATATCAGCCACTGCCAATTCCAAAAAGACCTTGGGATGATGTGAGTATGGATTTTGTTTTGGGATTGCCAAGAACTCAGAGAGGCAATGATTCCATTTTTGTTGTGGTAGAAAGATTCTCTAAAATGGCACATTTTATACCCTGTTATAAAACTAGTGATGCAACTCATATTGCAACTCTGTTTTTTAAAGAAGTAGTAAGACCACATGGTCTTCCTGTTAGTATTGTTTCAGACAGAGATACTAAGTTTGTTGGACACATCTGGAGGACATTGTGAAAGAAATTTGGAACAAGTCTTAACTTTAGTTCAACCTACCATCCTCAAACAGATGGTCAAACTGAAGTTACAAACAAAAGTTTGGGTAATATATTGAGAAGTTTGGTAAGTGAACATCCTAATCAGCGGGATTTAGCTTTACCACAAGTTGAATGTGTTTATAATGACTCACCCAACAGAAGTACAGGGTTAAGTCCTTTTAAGATTGTCTATGGAGTGAACCCAAGAGGAGTGTTTGAGCTCAGAGATTTGGGACAGATGGAGAAGAGAAGCGCAAATGCAGAAGATTTTGCTTCAAATATGCAAATATTGCATGAAAAAGTTAAAGAACAGTTACATGAAAATAGTTTCAAGTACAAACAGAAAGCAGATTTGAAGAGAAGAGAAGTTGTTTTTGAAGAAGGAGATTTAGTATTGGCACATTTGAGGAAAGAAAGATTTCATAGAGGCACATATAACAAACTGAAGGTTAAAAAGATTGGGCCTTGCAAGATTTTGAGAAAGTTTTCAGCCAATGCTTATGAGATTGGACTTCCAAAAGACATGGGAACCTCTCCCATATTTAATGTAGCAGATTTGTATTCATATGTGGAACCTGAAGCAGAACAGTCAGCGAATGATTTGGACAAAGACACAGGACAGCAAGTAAAATGGCAGAAACAAATTCCTACAGAGAAGAACCTACAAATGGAAAGAATTCTAGATATCAGAGTGTTGAAGAAGACAAGAGGACAAGAGTACTATGAGTACTTGGTGAAGTGGAAGGATCATCCACTAGAAGATGCTACTTGTGTAACTGTTGCACTCATACAGAAAAGTGGTTGTGCTAGAGAAAACTCATGAACATGAGTTCATGAATTTTTCTAACCTTAGGAGTCTGATGCGGGAGCATGAGCTCAAAGAACAAAATCATCAGTTGATTTGGAAGTTAAAATCAAGTTTACCAAAGAGAGTTGGTTCTCTTAATTGTTTTTTTCTATTTTAATTAAATTTAGAAGTCAAATTGAATGATACAACAAGGATTGTGAATCCTTCTTTGTAACAGAGATAAAAGTTGTTTTGATTTCTAGGCTAGATTGTAGGATCTAAGGTTGAATAAGGTGCTCGATCCAAATATAGTCGATCTGAGAAACAGAAATTGAATGTATTTAAGCCCATCGAGGCTCTTGTGTTCAGAGAGTCGAGAGTTGAGAGTAGAGAGCTTCGGATGTGGAATAAAATTGATAAATCTTTGATTATCAATACAAGAAATTGAATTTCATTTGGAAACTCTCACCCTTGGAGCGACTGTGTATGTCTATTTTGATCTCTTGCTGCGAGATATCTGAGTTTTCTTTATAGATTCACGTCGGGAGCTCATCCAATCTACTGTGGAACAAACTGTAAGTATATTCTGTGGTTGAATTTAGCAAATCAAAGCTTTGTTCTCAATCTAAATTCTCTGTCAAATATTACCACGTCGAAATTATTATATCTGGAAATCGTGTGGTTTAGAATCAATCTAGGGCTAAGATCGACGATCATAATCCATTGCGGAGATTGTATATGCACACGGGTTAACATCAGGACCTGTACCCGTAATCCAAATCCAATATAATGTTGAGTTTTATTTGAAATCCGATCTGGGATCAGACGGCCTGTATTCATTGCGGAGATTATAAAGAACAGTGGTGGACCCGACCTTTGGCGGACCCGCAATCCTAAACAAATATAGTTTGTTTTATTTGAAATCCGATGGGTTTGGAACTATAACATTATATTGTGAAGATTAAGTTAATCTCCATCGTATATCTGTAGATCTAACAGTTGCTATAGGTCTGTGGTTTGATTTCATAAGATTCATTGACATCTAATGCATTATTTTTGTTTCATGTTTGAAGGCAGCCTACTAAGATCTAATCTCCTCTTGCTTGTTTTTAAGATCGAGAATTTCTGAGTGTAAGGTATCACTAGGGGGGTCGAGGGCATCTTGTTCATGTTGTCATTCAGTTGTTTCTTTAGTGATATGTTCTCCAATTTAATTGTGGTTACCATGTTAGTGAGTTCACCGACTTTTGTTTGTAATGCCAAGTTTGATAACTCCAGGAGTTCTAACCTTGCAATAAGTCCTTGAATAATCTTATCGTTGCCCCCATTTTCAGAGTCCTGTGTATATGAGTTTGGTATCCCAACAGTAACCACAAAGGGATCTATCTTCCCTTCCTTTGGTCTGGCTGTAGAATCTATGCCTACATGTAGAAGAGGAGAAGGTTAGATGATCTGTAATGGGGTCATCAAAATGGGCTCGAGTAGTCGATCTCCCAAAGACATTGGGCAAGGCCCTAAGAATTGTTGACCATGAATGTGAAACCCCACAGAGTTGTTCGAGAGCTGCAATTGGTCAAGCTATTCGTAGTTGGCCAAGTTTGTTGTGAACTGTGGTTGGTCGCAAAACCCCAGTTGAGGGCAAAGAGGTTGAGGTCTCAAGCTTGGTCATGAGCAGAGGAGCTAGCAGGAAGGTGAGAATCAACGGTCGAGCAGAGGGAGTAGTTGAGAGCTCAAGGTGCACGTCGAGGGTCGAGGGTGCTTGAGGTGTAGAGGTACAAGTCAAGGGTCGAGGGTCGAGGATAGATGGTCAAGGGAGCAGTAGTACACAAGTAGAGAATGGTCGTGATGGTGTTCAAGGTCACGAGTAGTTGAGAGCTCGAGGAGAGGGAGCATCGACTCAGAGATGTGATAGTGGTCGCGGGACTGGGTTGTGGACGAGGAATCATCACGGACGAGAAAGGGTTCGAAGGGATTCGGGATCACGGGTAGTCGACAATCGAGCAGAGGGAGCCAAAATCATGAACGAACAGGCCTAATTCTTGCAGGACAGTTGTGAACTATCATCGAGGTCGAAGGAAGGGGGAAATCTTGCTCGATCACGTGTGCTTAAGCTCGATCCAGTCGAACTCCGATGTAGGTAGAGGGTCGAGAGCTCAAGGTGCAGGTCGAGGGTCAAGGTGCTCTCAATGGCGGTAAGACTCGCTTCTATACAACATAAGGTAGATTGGATGCTTGCATGGAGGCATGGAGTTGAATTGGGGATGCTTGGTGTTAGCATCAGAAGTCACTCCTGGATTGCTTGCAGGAGCAGAGCCCAACGCCCATCAATTTTATGTCACGATAGTTGGTAATGGGTGATCGAATGGGTAGAGACTCGAGAAGATATCACTCCAACTCAAGGACTGGGTCTAGTATGTAAGGAACAAAGGAGGTCTTGATCTAACTTCAGTCAGTGAGTTGATTTAAAGATGAGTAGGTTGAAGACTTGGTGAGAGAGGTGAACAAACTACCTCAGGCAATAGACCTTTCAGTAGTTTGTAGAAGAAAAACTCTGAATGCAAGATCCTCTTGGTTCAGGGCTTCGAGAAACTGAAAGGGAGACTTGACTGGATCCTCCAATTCCAAGTCGTTCAGCGCTAAGAAAATCACAGAGACCGATTAGAAACAATGCAACTGTTACAGTGATCCAACCTACATCATCCTATAACATTCACAACTCGACTGGATCCTCCAATTCTGAGCTGCTCTAATACAGTGTAAACAAAGACGTGAAAGAAACTGACATTCATAAGGCAAGAAGTCTCAAAAGTCCACACATAACCAGGAATAATAGTGCTTCATTAAAGCTTTACAACCCCGAGCCTTGCTCAACCATTGATGATTACAAAATACAAAGACTGAGTCTATATACTCAAAACAATTCGCCTAACAGAGGCGTGCTCAGTCATCCACGGCTTGGTGTCCCTTTAGCCAAATTCGGACGGATATTCTTCGTCAGACGCCACCTTAACTACGCATGGCTCATGCAAGGGGAGTAGCTGAGCCATTAAATGTCGAGTTAGCGTGTGCAAACCTCTCTGGCTAGTCGAGGACTTGGCATGGCTTCTTTGGAAAAATTGGTACATAGGACCCTCTCGGGCAGACAGCTTGCCAGACCCTCCATACCTTACACTTAATGAATGAGGAGAGGTTTCACCCACCCCTTCTCACCTTCATTTATTCCAAGCGAAAACCAGGATTGAGATCGAATCCGATGGCACCTGGAGATCGCGATGATCCTTTCAGCAACTAGACTTGACGCCTTTGGCCCCTTTTGCACAGCTCTTTTTATTTCCCAAGTGACCACGAGCTGTGACCCTGCATTTATTCTCGAAGGCGCTTTCGACATTCGTGAATAGGAAGGAGTTGATCCTTGCTTATCACAGTCGCGATGAGTGAAACGTCGAGATGGCTTAATTGGGCGCCACGCGTCCCTCTCAGATCTGACGGTCCTAAACTCACCCGGTGATGTTGTGGGCCCGGGTCCTGGACGCTCTTGGCACTTCGCGCCTCGGGGATATGAAGGAGTTGCTCCTTGCGCATCGAAGTCGGGATGGGCGAAAAGGCGAGGAGCCTAATCGCGCACCAGGTGTCCCCTTTGGATGGACGGCTGAGACTGCTCCGTGATACTGCGGGCCCGACTTTGGGCGTTTTCGGCGTTTCGAGGTTCGGGGTTTCAAGATGTAGAATGACATGGGACTCTCACCCTTCGAACTCCCGAATGTCGAAACGCCGACGAGACTAGATCTCGCGCCAAGCATCATTTGGATGGACGGTCGCTATCCTTTCCTGCATAAAATATGAGCACTTTCCATTGTGCTAATCTCGGCGCAACTCCGCTAACCGCGATTTCCCGCCAACCGTCGATCTACTCTTATGGATGAATCTGGACCGTCGACAATATAATTTCACCCGCTTACTTGCTTGGAAGCCTGAAACGAGATTTTTCGTGCTGCGCTTGGGTGCTTCTCGTGCAACTTGCAGACCTGAATACTCTTGTGCCTAGGACAAGAAATGTTACTAACACTTGGGTTGCGACCTAAGTCACAGGGTTCGCCGAACCTAAAGCTTGAGGTTCGAAATTCAGCAAACCTCAAGGTTTTCCAAACCTAATGTCGAACCTAAACGAACTCGAATGTGTGCCTGAATTCGAAGCTTAGGACGAATTTGAAGGAGAATTTTATTGAGGTTTGGGATGAGGTTTCATTAGGGTTCAATATATATAGTTGAATCTAAAGCCGAACCTCATCCGAACCTTATTGAAAAATTCAAACCCGAATCGAACCTAATCGTTGTCGAACCCGAACCATGTGACTTAGGTTGCGACAATGTTCATGGGACACCTACATTATAGGGAGTTGCCTATTATGAGGGAGATAATCACAAGTCTTCGAGAGTTTAGTATTGAGCAACATGATGTATGCAGAGGGTGCACGCTTGGCAAGCTTGTCAAGGTTGCTTTCCCAAGTAGTGAGCATAGGTCTAAGGAGATTCTAAACCTAGTGACAAAAGATGAGAAGGAAGCTCCAAAACTTAAGCCTAGATCACTAGTGATTTCCAGAGCAGTACAACAGCCTTTAGGTGGAGAAGGGTAGATCGTATCCCCTTGCATGTCTGTCAAGAGACCTTGATGATTCACTCAAACATTGAGGAATGCTCAGGAGCATGTTGAGACTCCTAGGAGCACATTTAAAAAGAGCAAACCTCTGAAGAAGTTTCCAAACTATATGACATTGATGAGCAGCATTCTAGATTTTGAGCCTTTCGATTTTCAGAAGGCAGTAGACCAGCAGGTATGGTGGGATGCCATGGTGGAGAAGTACACCTCCATCATGAAGACCAATGCTTGGGACATAGTGCTAGGATCATAAGGGAAGTCAGTTGTGAGTTCTAGGTGGCTCTATAAGATCAACCATGCCACAGATGGCAGGATTGAGAAGTTCAAAGTGAGGTGTGTGGCAAGAGGGTTCTCCCAGAGAGAGGGAGTAGACTATGAGGAGACTTTTGCTCCAGTCGCCAAGTACACTTCCATTAAAGTGATTATGTCCTTGATTTCATTTATGGGATGGAGGATACAACAGATGGACGTGAAGACATATTTCCTTAATGGGATCATTCAGGAAGAAGTGCACACAGAGCAACCTTAGGGCTTTGAAGCAAGTGGGAAGGAGTCCCATGTTTGTTTTGTAGTGAACACCTTGAGTCAATTCATGGTGGAGCCAAGGAAGGAGCATTGGGTAGCAACAAAACATGTGTTCGGGTATTTGAGGGGCACAGTGGAGTATGTTCTGAGATATCTTAGAGGTGGTGAAGTGAGGTTGCAGGAGTATTTAGATTCAGATTGGGCGAGCAGTGCAGCAAACGGGAAGAGCACCTTAGGGTGTTTCTTAAGCTTGGGATCAACGATGATATCCTGATTCAACAGGAAGAACACTTCCATGGCACTTAACTTAGCAGAGGCAGAATACATGGCAACCAATACGACTACTTGTGAGGCCATTTGGCATTTCAAGTTACTTGAAGGATTGTTTGATTAAGAGATGGAACTTTCAATCATTAACTGTGATAATCCGAGTTGTATCAAACTCTCTGAGAATCCAGTGTTTCATGACAATTCCAAGCATATAGAGATCAAATATAACCTCATATGAGATAGGTTTCAGAAGGGAGTAGTGAAGCTGCAATATATTCCCACAGATTAGCGAGTAGTTGATATACTGAGAAAGCCCTTGGCAAAAGGTAAGTTTGAGGCATTCAAAGACAAACTTGTATTCATGCAAAATTCCTTCCTCGCTAAGAGGGAGTGTTGAGATTTCTAGCTCGGACATGAACTTCCACACAAGTTTAGCATGAACGTGCGAGAAGTAGTTCAAGATATTTTCGAAATGTAAATCTATTTTTGAAAAGTAAATTCTACTTTGTAATTCACTTTATTTTAAAAGTAAAAGTCTTATTTTAGCAGTTGAATCTAAAAAGTGTATTTCATGCATGCACGACTTAGACTAGGAGTAATCTGAGAAATAGATTAGGGTTTTGGTCTCAACTAAAACTATAAAGACAGATCAAGATAGAGAGTTCACAAACACTTGAACACAAAAACACTTCAGCGGCTAAGCAAGTTGAGCAACAAAGAGAAAGAGAGGAGCAGACAACCAGAAAAGAGGCATTTCCAGGAAGCAAGCAGTCTCGTATAGAGATCCTCACAGTTTTGTACAGTTGTATGGAAGTCTGTACATTTGTACGGACAACCATACAGTCATACGTAGAAGATCATACATGCATCCATACAGTATGTACGGACATGTCATACACTCGTCCAGCAAACCGTACTCTCCCAGTAAGTTTTCTGCTCAATTCGGGGATTTTTTGGTATCTGTGCAATGTTGTTTTTTGGGCAGCTTGTAGAGGTTTCCTTGTAAATTTTTCGAAGGAATGAAAAGCTAGTTTTGTAGGAGCAATTACCTATCTTGTGTGAAATTAATTTTATGCTTTCGTTATTTGATTTCCAGTGATTGTGTGATGAATGCTATAGTCTGAAATTTATTTCTGCGTTAATTGAATTCAGCAATCTACTTGTTTGATTGAGATCATAAGGACTTTAGTCACCTAAGGCTTGGAATTTTCACAATTTTGACTGTAATTACCAATAATCAGGGCTAACTTTAGCATAGGGACAATGTATTAGAGAAAACAAGCCTAACTATATTAAAGATATTAACAGCACCAACAATAGAGGATTTCTAGGCCATGTTTTGTAATTTCAACTACAATGAAAAACCTTTTGCCCTAATCAAATGAAAGAATTTAATTGGTGCCACACTTGATTCAAAACTCCCCTGTGGAATGTTTTCAATGAAATTTTACTTTAAGCAACAACACCATAAATAGAATTATTTACTAATCGACCTATCTAATCCAAACTCAAGTTTTAAACCTGGAACCATATAGTCAATTACATAACTAACTGTATGCTACCTTGGAATGAAATGAATAGGAAAAAAGGATATAATTCAAACCAATGTTGCCAACATCACAAAATTATCGCCAACATCATGAGCGTTACCCACCAAGTTGCACTAGGATGGACTTACAGTTGAGCCGCCAAAGTTGAACAAGATACTTGTTCAAAATCAAAGTTCAAAAGTCCAGTCGGCCATTATGGCCCCTTTTCTTCTTCTTCATCTTCCTGCATTTCCATACCCCCATGGGGGAATTGTAATAAGATGAGCTACCGTGATGAACTTTGTAAAAGGATTAGCCCTCTAAGACTTGGCCATTAGTTTGTTACTCTAGAGTGTTTTTTTTTACTTTTTAATTATATCTTGCTACCTTACAAGCGAGTTATAATTTTTAAGTTTTTTCACTCAATTACCTCCAAAGTTGGAGTATGTCCTAGTGGCTAGGCCCTAGTGTGTTGTCTAAGTCTAGTGTTTAATGCATATTACCATGCTAGTCATCATTTTTGAGTCATATGAAAATTGCACTAAGTCCCCCTTAGGATTTTTTAATGTTTTCAACAAATAAAAAAAATCCCGCAAAACAGGATATTTTAATTGTAATTGATGAATAAGTTAATAAGTGGTACTAGGAATCATATGCCTTGGGGGTATTTATTTTCTTGCTTAAAATACCCACTTTACCTATGTACCCACTTTGTGAGTGAAAATACTGATTTTTAATCACTAAAAATTAATTTCTCTCACAAACAAGGAATAAAAGACACAAAAAAAAAAAAATCAGCAAAAGCTATTTTTTGGGAAACATGTTGGGGACATGTTTCGACTTTAACTCACCCTCCCTATGAGTTCACTAGGCCTTGTTGGCATCTAAGAGTGAGTAGAGATGAGTTAGGTGTGTGATGTGCCAAGTGAAAGATCCCAAGAAATGGTGTGCCCCTCTTCCCTTGTGTGGCACATTCTCCAAGGGGATGCACATCCCAACGAGGATGCCACGTCCCTTGGGCCATGTGTCGCCCCTGCTATCCTCCTACCACCTTACATGTGGCGCCTTTTTGGAATAATGGGAGAGGTGGTTGCTATATTATTCCACTTGTCTCACACTCTCTTCCATGTGGTGTGCCCTCCCTCATTGGGATCTTCACCCTTTGAGCTATATAATGAAGCATCCTCTCCTCATTCAAACTAGTTGGAGCTTGGGGAAAGAACACTTGTGTTGTAGTGCTATTATTGTAAACTCTCTTGAGAATTCAATAAAAAAAGACTTTGGAGGTCAATTGTGGATGGTGCTCGTGGTGTGGATGCATATTATTCATGTGTAATTATTTGAGGTACTTGTAGATTAGCTTTCTTGAATTCTAATTTCTTAAAGTGTCCCTTGGATGTAAGATCAATTAAACTAGTTTGTTTATATGATTTTACTATCCTTTAAATTTGTGAATATAGATTTCAAGTTTATTTATGCTAATATGCATGTTTTCTAGTTTTCATTTTGTTAGATTTTCAATGAGCTATGGCTCATGTATCTTCTTTAAATTTTCTGTTTAACTATAACTTGAACCATAACTACTGCAGCAAACCAAGATCACAAGAAGAATAACCATGCACAAGAACACAAGAAGTATCCTGGGAAACCCTTCTCAACAAGGGAAGAAAACCCAGCCAATCCCTTACTATATTCCTCAAGAGAAAGACCTCCCACACCATCACCAAACCTAGCACACAAGAGAGTGTTGCAATTCTCATAATTTCAGACCACAACTTCTGAAATCATGAGCTGACACAATGATAAGTGTGTTTCCTCAATGGGGATTCACCTTTATTTATATAAGACTTGTCACATCAAATGATGTGTTTTTTGGCACAATAGGGTCGACCTTAATAACTCAAAATATAATTAATAATTACCATATTAATTATTATCTTTTTATATTAATTATCTTTTACATTATTTATCTTTTATATTAAGGTGAGGTTGACCTGTACCCTTTACATTACAATTAGGGTTACAGGCAGGTTTGACTCTTGAACAATATAGCAAGGGATCTCATACACCCACTAGTGTTCAGCCACTAGGGGCACATCCATAGGGATGTCCATATCTCTGGCTCACTGCATTACACAGAAGAACCACTTCTTCACTAGTGCTCAGCCACTAGGATCGCATTCACATGTGCTCATCCACAGGCACATCCACTCAACAGATCTTCTTTTCCATTGCATTACGCAGGAGAGTCATCTGGAGTTTCTCATCAACTCTCTGCTCAGAGTAGGCTAATGCATCATCTTCATTTCGGTCTCATGATGATGCACCCAGCACTTTGGGATTTCACACGTTCACCTTGTCCTCAGCCACAAGCACGTCCAACTCTACAGATCTCCTTTCTCACTGCGTTACATAGGAGAATCATCTAGAGTTCATCTCAACTCTCTATAAGGAGGAGGCCATCTCTACATTCCATCTCTGTCTCAGATAGGAACCACACACCCATCTCAGGGGCTCTCTCTCAGGTTTGTGTCCTGGAGAATGTCTCACGCAGCTGTAATCATCAACACTCCCTCTCAGCTAGGGAGGCATTCTTCATAAGGCCAAGTCTCATACAGAAGTACTTCGAACTTTGTCTTGGTTCTAGTCATCAACATTCCCTCTCAACTAGGGAGGTATCCTTCACCAAGCTAATTTGGTGAGTATGTTTGCAATCTACTCATGCATAGGAAGGTATTGCATGTGTACTATTTTCCTCTGCATCATGTCTCTGATATAATGATAATCTCAATGTGTTTCGATCTATCATGAAACACTGGGTTCTCAAAGAGCTTTACACACAGCTCTGATTATCATCGTAAGATCCATCTCATGATCAAGTAAATCTATCAGAAGCGTGTGAAGCCATATTGCTCCGCAGACTCGATGCTACATACTCTGCTTCTGTGGTATTCAAGGCTAGGTTTTGTTTCCTTCCGCATCAGGAAACAATGGCAAACTTCACGGTTAGACAAAAACCGGATGTGCTCTTCCGGTCCACTATACTCTTTGCTCAATATGTATAGGTATATCCTTGCAAACTCAAGTCTACACTGGAGACATATCACAGGCCATATCTAACTGTGCCTCGTAGATATCTCAATACATGTTTCGTTGTTGTCCAGTGATCTGTTTCGGTTGACTCATGGAATGACTATTCACTGCATAGCATGAATCAAGTCTGGTGTTAACCAGATACATCAATGATCCAATCAGTTGTGGATCAGTCTCATCTGAATCATCATCAATCTTTTTCTTCAAATCCATTACGGTGGATTTGCATTCTGTCATACTGAACTTCTTTAATTATTACCACGATATATTTTCCTTGACTCAGAAAAAAAAATCTCATTGGTCCTCTGTCATACTTCTTGTCCCAAGAAGTAGTGCATCATACTCAGATTCTTCATCTCGAAATCAGAAGTCAAAGCTTGTTTGTAACAACACGGCTGCTTGAATAAGTCATCAAAATCAGGTTCTCGTCACCAACAATGTAATAGTATAGGTTTGGATTAGCAACACTCTTGCTGAAACCCAAACGTCATCAAGAATCCATCTATCTAATGTAGTTCCAACACATGGATGGTAGTACAGATGTGAGTGCATCGGGCTACTGAATAAATATGTCTCATCATAGTTCACTCCCTCTGCTTGTGAGTATCCTCTAACTACAAGTCTCGTTTTGTATTTCTCGACATTTCCATCAGCTTCATGTCTTTTTGCCTCTTGTAGAGTTTGACAAGTCTAGACAGACCTTTATGGCCTACTGTAAGGTTCCTGGGAATATCAACTGGAACAACTGGATCAACTGTGTCAATAGTTGTCTCCTTCTGAACTGTTGAGGGGGAGAAGGTATTTGTCTTTTCCTTCTTCTTGATTAGCTTTGACTTCTTTTGAGTCAAGTGACTCCCTCTGAAGTCTTGAAGGAAAAACATCTTCCATTGTTGTTAACCTGCCTGGAACAAGGAAACAAGACAAAAAGTATCTCCTAGAGTAGACTCATGAGTACATCTCTAGAATCAAAACAATTTAAGCATTGTTTGTCACAGCTACAACACCTACTTGTAATGTAGCATGATAATTAAAACAATCAAACTTGGAGTCTTTACTTCCATTGTGTTGCTTCTTTGGATGCACTGATATCCTTCCGGATCCATGATTGCACCAAGTGTTCCTTCCTCCTGCAAGTACCCTTATGTTAATGATGCAAATAATATATATTTACAAGTGCATACCTGAGAGTGTACACCAGTGGAGGTTCTGCTTGTTTGTCGATGTCATGATGATCAATGACATTTATTGCTTGTTTGCCTTGTAGACTCCTTGTACAATACAAGTCCCTGCATCAACCTTGTAGCTCAAGACTGTAACCAAGGCTTTATTGTTGTTTGTAGGTGACACAAGTAATAATGAGAACCTCCTTGTTGTCAACCAATGTCTTGATTGTCTGAAATACCCTTGAGCTGCTAGCACAAATATTTAAGACCAAACACTTCAAACAATCACTGCTGTTGTCTGTTGGATCTGGTCCATTCTTCTCAACAATATCTTCAATGCACTTAGGCAAGCCATCAACATCCTTTTATGTTTGCTGGAATATAAACCAGCACCATTATTAAACACTTGCATCAATAAATGACATCAAGGATGGCAAACTAGAGCAATAGGACAGCATAGATATAGCTCAGAAATTTGGCATTTTATTCATGCTTGAGACAGCACTAATAAAATCCAAAGATAATAATTTTTATGCATTAACTTGTCAACCAAGTATTGCCTCAAAATATCAATCTCCAACAATTTTAAAACAGTCAGCTTCAAATTTCTGTAATGCCACTTGAGTATGGCACAAGGGGGGTTTGAGATCAGATTTGTAGTCTGCTTATTTAGACAAGGGTAATGGCCCTACTACTGTCCAAAAATCAGCCTTAATATAGGTCTTAAACTCGTCTTCCTTCCTCAGAAAACCACCATCAATACTGCTTCAAAACTGATATAATTTTTTTTTAATCTTTTGATGGCCTCAGAAATATCACTCAGAATTTGTCATCTCCAGAATTTGTCTTAAGATTGTTCTTCCTTTACATGTGAAGGAGTAATGCTGCTGCCAGAAATAATGAACCTTTGTCATGCCGGTCAACCATAGGGAAAAGGGGAGACTCCTAAAGATGCCGGTCAACCTTCGTAATGCTGCAGCAGGTGTCTCATTCTGGATTCTGTAACCATTTCTTTTACATCTAGAATCAGGCTCTAAGTTGTGTCTTGCAAATTTGTTTGAGACATTTTGACGATGTCAAGTCATTAGACAAGGGTAATGACCCTCCAATTCTGTGGTCTGCTACAGGAAGTATACGCAGTCCTTAACATCCCACAATTTGCCCGCAGAAAGAAATCAGCATTCTTCTATTGCCCTCGGACTGAGGCAATACCTACACAGGGCTTGAGGCAGCCTCAAAAATTGCTTTCCGAAGGGTCCGGTCTTTCATTACAGTGGTAGGAGTTTTTAGAGTGTTGCTGTTGTATTTTTCTGTGGCAGCCTTTAGGAGCCTGCGACCAGCTTAATTGGACAGCCAGGCCTCCTCCTAGGTTCCAGGCTCCTCTCCTTACATTTTGGCTGCGGTTTGGAAGGGGTGCCCCATACACCGGCCCTCCTTCTAGGCTCCGGCCCTTTCCTTCTAGGTTCCGGCCCTTGCCTTTTATTCTTAGTCTTATTGCTTTTGGTCTTTTTTCTTTTCAAGGGAAAAGCTGGGGGACACTGTCCTGGCGTGGTGACCAGAGGTGACAGTGTTACCCACAAACATTTCATGGAAATGAAAAGGTTGGCTCGTGATGAGACCCCCTTTCCCTTGGCTATGCAACCAAGAGCCACTACCCTGGTTTGGAGACCAGATAGATGGTAGTGTCATACCACTACATGCCCATGGACCTAATAGGTTGTCTCATGATGAGACCTCCCATCCACCAACTAGTACCTTGAGTTTTGTTTTATCTTACGGGTCCCCTTTTATTACTGAGAAGCTTTTTATTGCTTTATCGAGAATCCCTGGGTGAAGCATCTCAAAGGTTTCATTTTGGCTTTTAACTCTTGCCAGCTACTTTTACCCTCAGGGCCTTTAGCCCCTTCTTCCCACAAAGCAAGGTACAACCCTTCCTAGTGTGGCAAACCCAATGCCCGAACTAAGGTAGGGGAAGATGAGAGGAATAATGATGAAAAGTGGTAAGTATGGAAGGAATGGACGATGACCTTTCATAGACCCACCCAGTGGCAACTCATCCTAAAGGGGAACCAGCTTACTAGGGAATTTTGTCACCCCCCCAGGTATAAACAAGTTAAAGAGCATAATTTCCAAGCAATCGTTATGAAATGAAGAAGAGTTCAGTGCAACATATTCAAATTCTTCGAAAATCAAAGTGACACATACCATGATACCCGAACTCATTACCTCATGGAGCAAGACCCACTGCTACTTCAGGACCAGGCTGGTGGGATGGATGCTGCTACTGTTGATAGACAGGATGCACTGAAGAAAAGATGGGCCCTCCGAGGTCAAGCTCAAGATGTCTGGCTCTCGGCACTCCATATCTAGGACCTGTGGGCCTCGAGACATGATCTCCTTAGTTATCCCTAGGATAGGAGATAACAGGGCCAAACTTAGATTAGATTTATTTTATTGCAAACACTCGCACATATTTTGCACTCATAAGTGGACTTGCAATTTACCAAGCCACTTCACAAAAAACCCACGAACTAAACAACTGATTTTTAATAATAAAATTGTCAAGTGCACTCCATAACCCTTTCATTTCAGCAGCATTTGACATCTTGCAGCAACCTTTACATTATTGCCACTGGTCTTCATATTGCTTATCATTTGCTTTCAAGCACTTGTATCTACTTTCAAGTTACACCATTCTTGTGCAAGTACTTTATATGTTTTTTTCCTAGCATAAGCAATTTCATTTATGTGTCATATATTTTGCTAGATTAGTTGTAGTTGCTCTTGCTTTCATTAAACTCTTATATTTACTTTTTGTATTTAGCTTACTTAGCCTTAGTTATTTTCTTAGGGACCACCCCCTTGACATCGTTGAGAGTTGGCCTGGATGGAAGAGTTCAATGTTGAGTGACAATATCATCTTTTACTTTCTACAAACACAACAAGAATCATCACCATAAACCCAGCGCAACTCAAGAAGACTAAAATCTGCAAAGTGTTTGACAAAATACTACAACCAAAAAACCTTAAAACTTAACATGTTCAAAGCAAATTTGTTTGGGAACATTACAGGAAGGCTCGGAATCAATGATGCTACTCATAAGTGTCACATAGCTCGAAAACCTCTACGAGGGCCTGGTCTCCCTGAAGGTGCCCCTGGGGGCCGCATGCCTCTTTGCATCTCTCAAAGTATCTTGAAGCCATCTAGGCCTCGTGTCCTTGTCACTAGCAGAATCCATTGGATTCACTGACTTCTCTGACTCCTCATGGTCTGAAGGTTGAATCCCTGTATTGGATGGACCTGTAGTCTCCTAAACCTTCGGAGCCTCCTGCTCCTCACCATCTGTCTCTATTATGGTCTCTTGGGACCTCTTGAAAGCCAACTCCTCCTCAAACCTGACATCCCGACTAACCTCAATCTCTCGTTGTCTCAGACAAACACTCCCTTCTTCCCAGAAGGTTCTAACTTCGTCCTCTTCTCCTTAGAAACATGGATGTTGGACAACCAAAGATCCTCAAATGTCCTATCTCGGGTCTCACTCCTATTAATGCCTCCTCAGGAGTCTTGTCCTCCAAGATCCTATGAGGACTCTTGTTTTGAACATAATTTGTCGTGTTACAGGCCTCTTCCCAAAACAACATAGGTAGATCCTAGTCATGCAACATCCCTGGCAGCCTCAACTATGGTTCGATTCTTCCTCTCTGCAACCCCATTATGTTGTGGGTTGAAAGGCGTTTCCAGCTCCCTCTTGATCTCTTCCTCACAAAAATCTTTGAATTAGTTGGATGTATACTCGCCCCAGTTATCTGACCTCAAGACCTTGATCTTCTTCCCTGTATGATTCTCCACCAGAGCCTTGAACTCCCTGAATCGACTAAAGACCTCATCCTTGGTCTTCATGAAGAAGATCCATGTCGTCCTAGAATAATCATCAATGAAGGCTACATAGTACAAGTAACAACTCGAAGATGGAACTGACATCGGTCCACACACGTCTGAATGTACTAGATCCAAGATCCCCTTAGAGCTACTATCACTGCTCAGAAAAGCAGCCTTGGCATTCTTTCCAAGTGCACAACCCCTGCATACACCCTGGTGCTCTGCTCCAAACTCTAGAAGACCTGTAACCATCTTCCTCAACATTGGCAAAGCCCTGTAATGCAAGTGCCCCAATCTCCTATGCCAAAGCTCGCATAGACTATCACTATCATGTACCAAGGCCTAGGTCGGTTGTTCAGTCAACCTGTAAAGACCACCATCACGAACACCAATGACCCCTACTAAGTCAATGCTTGATCCTCTCGACCATCCAAGAACTTGTCCACCTGAGAATGTTATTGTATACCCTCTGTCCTCCATGGCAGAGATAGAAAGTAGGTTCTTCTTCAATCCTAGTACATACAACACATCACTCATCCTGAGAGGCTTCCCGGACTCCAACTGAAACGAAGTTGTCCCAACTCCCTTGATTGCATACTTGGCATTATCACCAAGCTCCACCTGCAATCTTGAGTCCTCCTCTGACAAATTGGTGAGTGACTCATGTGATCTTGTCATATGCCGAGAAGCTCCATTATCCACCAAGTCCCACTACCGGAAATTGTATCAGAAAGGGCGGAGACCAATAAGAACTCCTTATGAAACGTGTATGCAACCTCATCCACCTCTATTGATGATGCATGTTGCTCTCTAGAGATGCCTACTACTCTCTAGAGATACCTTCTTCTCCCACTGCTCTCTAGAGATACCTCTCCCTTTGTGGAACATTTTCCTTTGCCCTTCCTAGCATTAACAGCTAGGGTCTAGTTCCCATCATCACTACCTCCCTGCTTTCCATTCCTGGACTCTATCTGAGCCTCCTCCTGGATGCAATTGATCCACAGTCTGTCAAATGGTGCCAACTTCTCTTGTGCACAAATCCCCTGCATAAATGGTTCCCAAGACCCGGGAAAACCATTCAATGCCACATTCACCAGCTCTGTGTCATTAACTGCCTCACCAATGGCCACAAGCTGCTCACAAATCTGAGTGATTCTCACAAGGTAGCTAGCATTTGTACCTGATTTGGACATCCCAACAGATTGGAGCTTATGCCTCAAAGTCAACTTCTGGTTTGTATTCCCGCTTTGGTACAAGCCCACCAAAGCATCATACATATCCTTTGTTGTTTTCTTCTCGAAAATATGAGGAATCAAGTGATCCTTCACAGAATCCAACAACACCCGCTTGGCCTTCACTTCCTTCTTCTTATGGGTTGTCAATTCATGTGCATCATTTGGATCTAGAACCACCATCTCAACATAATCTTTGAGATCATTCTCTTCCACGAGCAAAAGGATCCTATAGCCTTCCAGTCCCGAAAATTTCTGGCCCCTTCCTACCTATCCTCAACTCTAAGAGTGCTCACCATTGTGTCCAAACAAGAGTACCAATCTACAGTAATAAATCTTCAGCAACACAAATCTACAAAACTTGTGTCTCAAGAAGCTGACCCTTTCTCTCTAGAGCCTATGCTTTGATACCATGTCAATTTTTCAGCATTTAATGCATTCAATTTCAGATTTGAAAATTACTTCCAAGTGACCTCAAACAGTGAACTAGGGTTGTTATCACTGAATAATTTTACACTGAAATTATGACAGAAAATTATAGCGGAAGCGCAAAGATCAGAGAGAAATCATCCATTCACAAGGGACACAAAATTTCATCCAGTAAAATTTTTAGTTTGAGAATTTCCGAGAACAAAACCAGTCCTCTCAGCAAAATTACAACTTTAACAAAATATTGGAAAATCTTCCAACTTACAAATCTACAGAAATCCTAGTTGACGTCACATGTACGGCCCCTTGTGTCAGCGATTCTCCTCACACGTGTTGTACGTGTTCCTGCCTAATCCACACCTCGAGTCACGT
>SNQJ01S0024378.1:73790-135625 GCA_010110895.2 Picea sitchensis
CTAGATAGCCATACAAAGGGTAGTGCACCTTTCCCCAAGGATAGCGCATCATCAAGAGCTAATCAGATAGTCCAAACCCTAGCCAAGAGATAGTCCAAGCCAAAACGTAACTGCTACCTGCAACAGCTGCACCAACAACTCTTCTCCAAACCTGCGCACAAGACTGCAACTGCACTGCGCAGAACTAGCTCTCTGCCACTGCTTAGATGTGTCAAATGAGAGACTGGCGCCCTGTATTTATAGTGGTTTTGGCAGACTTACTAGGGCCAACTTCTCCTTCTGGGTACCTGTCTGTTCAATATATATTAATTCTTCTGGCCGACTTCTTCTCTTGGAGGCTAATAACCTAATACATATTATCTTCTTGAGCCGACAAGTCTTCTAGGGTTATTAGCCAACTCATTAGGGTTTCTCTTGCTTCCCAAAGTCTTCTATTCTCGTCAGGTTCGCACATGGAGGTAAATACCTCCCGCAGCTACCATAATATCAACACAGTGCACATGGTTGGCCATGAAATATCATAGTTGGGGATTCCAGGAATTCTCAGTTGTTCCTTTAGAGTCCTCACAACAGCCTTCTCAAGGCTCCTAAGAAATTTTCTCAACATCAAAGCAATAATAGGCACACAACCTCATTCTTAGATTTAGTTTACATCTCCATCCAGTTGTTACAGGCACCCAAGCCCATTTAGCATCAAACGCAACCCAAAGCATTGTCTTTCCATGGCTAGCATGATTGGTGCTCTTTTCCAACACCCCCCTCTCTTCTTGTTGACCAAAATCAACATGTAAAAACTATGCCCTCTTCCTACTCAAATTTCCTTCTTCTCCCTTGCTTGTTGGACTCTCACTCTTCCCCAAAAGGATTGCTTGACTCGCACACTTCCCCCATGGTTGCTTATACTCATCCCATGCTATCATAACTAGATGAGTTGAGTCCCTCACCCAACCTCTTACATGAATTCAATGATTGAGTGTTTAATAAGTCAAAATAGGATTAGATGGTAATGACACATTAACTCGGGAAAATGACATGGGTTTTCCCTTGGACCCCCCTTTAGCCCCCTCTCTTGTCGAATCACAAGCCCCCCATCGTTACTATCCCCCTCGTACCGTAGTCAACAATTATTATTTTTATTAATCATTTCAATATACAATTTACATAGCTCGGCCCTTGGCCATATTGATCAATACAATCTCTCTGACTTGAGACATACCAACTCACCAACCTAAATCACATTTGCACAATTACATTATAATTTATGGGTATTAAAACTGGGAATGTTACAACTTCACTTCACCATCTCCAAGATATATTGGACTATACTCCATTGTGCCCCTCAAATACCTAGACACATGTTTTGTTGCTACCCAATTCTCCTGCCTTGGCTCCACCATGAACTTACTCAAGGTGTTCACTGCAAAACATATATTTTTCATGGCATTGACCAAATACATCAAAGAACCTATCACCTACCTATAGAACATGGGATCCACCAACTCTAAATCTGAAGTTGTCACCTTCTTCAAATTAGTGATCATGGGTGTGGCCATAGGTTTGCAGTCCTCCATCTGAAACCTGTTCAAAATCTGAATTGCATACTTACCCTACCCAAGGAATATCTCCCCTGGCCTCTGCCAAACCTCCAAACCCAAGAAGTAATGCATCATGCCAATGTCCTTCATCTCAAACTCAGCTACCATGTCTGCTTTGCACCCTACAATGAGCTTCTCTACACCTATCAGAAACAAGTCATCTACATAAAGCACTAAAACAAGCAGATCAACCCCAACAAATATATAATAGAAGTTAGGATCTACTTCACTTTTGGTGAAGTCCATACTCTACAGATATCCATCGATCTTGGAATACCATGCTCTTAGTGCCTGCTTGAGTCTATACAAGGATTTCTTGAGCCTACACACATGGGACTCCTTCCCATTTTCCTCAAAGCCTTGAGGTTTCTCTATAAACACTTCTTCCTCAATGCTCTTATTAAAGAAAGTTATCTTCACATCCATATGATGTATCCTCCATCCCATAAATGAAACCAAGGACATAACTACTCTAATGGAAGTGTACCTGGAGACTAGAGAAATGTCTCCTCGTAGTCTACTCCCTCTCTTTGGGATACCCCTCTCGCCACAAACCTCACTTTGAACTTCTCGATGTTGCCATCTGATGCATGCTTGACCTTGTAGAGCCCTATGGAACTCACAACTGACTTACCCTCTGGTCTTGGCACTATGTCCCAAACATCATTCTTCATGATGGAGGTGTACTCCTCCACCACGGCATCCCACCATACCTGCTGGTCTGCTGCCTCTTAAAAGTTGGAAGGCTTGGAATCTAGAATGTTTCTCATCAATGCCATATATTCTGGAAACTTCTTCGAAGGTTTGCTCTCTTTGAATGTGCTCCTAGGAGTCTCAACATGCTCTTGAGCATCCCTCAATGTCTAAGTGAACCAGTGAAGAATCCTAATAGAAGTGGAAGGGGCTCCTGTCTCCCCCTCTTCACCTAAAGGCTATTGTACTGCCCTAGAAATCACTGGTGATCCCAACTCAACGTTTGAAGATTTTTGCTCCTCCTCTGTCACTAGAATATGCCCATGAGACTTCCTGGATGCAAATTCTTCCTCAAACTTTACATCCTTGCTTACTACAATATTCCTCTACTCTGGAATGTAGACCATGTAAGCTTTTGAAGTCTCACTATAACTCACAAATAAACCCTTCTTGTTGGAGGGCTCCAACTTGGTCCTCTTCTCTACCAGTACATGGATATAAATTAGATAACCAAAGATGTGGAAATGACTCACCTCTGGCTTAACACTAGTGAATGCCTCCTCCAGTGTCTTGTCCTCCAAGATCTTATGAGGAAACCAATTCTGGATGTAGATTGTTATGTTACATGATTTTGCCCAAAGAAACATCGACAAGTCCTGATCATGTATCATGGCCCTCTGATGGATTGATTATTCTACTCTGCAACCCCATTCTACTGTGGGTTGTATGGAACTGTCAGCTCCCTCTTGATTCCTACTTCCTTGCATAAAACCTCAAACTCTTTGGAGGTATACTCTTCCCCATTGTCTGAACTCAAGACTTTGATCTTCTTCCCTGTTGGGTTTTCAACTAAAGCTTTGAACTCCTAAAACTTGTTAAAGACCTCATCCTTGGTCTTTAAGAAGTAGATCCAAGTCTTGCAAGAGAAATCATCAATAAAGGAAACATAATAGATGCTTCATGTTATTGATGCCACTAACATCGGTCCACAAACATCCGAGTGTACTAGGTCTAGAATCCCCTTAGACCTATGCTTGTTGCTTGGGAAAGCAACCTTAGCATGCTTGCCAAGCATGAACCATCTACATACACCATGCTACTCAATATTGAACTCTAGAAGACCTATGACTATCTCCCTTAGAATAGGCAACGCTTTGTGATGCAGGTGCCCCATCCTCTTCTTCCACAACTCGCACAAGTTGTCATTGTTATGCACCAAAGCTCGAACAGGCTCACCGAACAACCTTTACAAATTACCTTCTCTAACCCCTATTACCTGAGTTGTATCTAGACTAGATTCCTTCGGTTTGATGAGGACTTGTTGGTTCTTGAACTCCACTACAAAGCCCTTATCCTCCATAACCAAAACTGAAAGCAAATTCTTCCTGAGACCTGGTACAAATAAGACATTGTCAAAATCTAAAAACTTGCCTGACTCGAGCTGGAAGTGAATAGTAGCAACTCTCGATACTGGGTACTTGACATCATCACCAACCTCAACCTGTACTCCTAAGTCCTACTGCTTCAAACTAGAAAAAAATTGTCGCGCTGATGTCATATGTCGAGATGCCCCACTGTCCACATAACATGTATTCCTCAAAATCATGCTAGTACGATTGTACTGACCTTCCAATACGACTATACAGATGCCTGTATGATCTGTCTGTACGGTTATACGGATTCGTATAACTTTATGGAGCTATTATGAACAGCTATACAAAACTATTCCGTATAGTAGTACCAATCTAAATGCTATTCAGAAATGTCTCTTTCCTGACTACCTACTTTCTTTCTCTTGGTCACTCAACGTGCTCAACTATTCAACTATGTGTATGAACTCTCTATATTGACCTGTCTTTATACTTTTAGCTGAGATCAAAACCCTACTCTATTTTTGAGTTTACTCCTAGTCTAAGTCATGCATGCATGAGATACACCTTTTTAGACTTAACTGCTAAATATAAGACTTTCACTTTTTTACTAAAGTGAATTACAAAATAGAATTACTTTTAGAGAATATCTCAAACTACTTCTAGTAAGTTAACACTAAACCTATGTGGAAGTTCCTATCCAAACTGTAATTCTCTACAATTATATCACAGTGCATGTGGTTGCAATCAATCCCGATCTTTGACGTACAGTTTGAGATTTGGGCTTTCACAAACAACAGAAACCCTCTAACCATGGTACCAACTTTCTAAAATCCCCCAGCACCCTCCTAAGTCACAATGAGAACACGGGTGTGGCTCATAAGCACGGAGGAGAACATGGGTGTGGATCATAAGCACGGAGGTTATGTTTGAGACCTAAGATTTGCCACCTCAAAATCAAAATGTAGACCCACCCAGTTTACCTCAAAATCAAAATGTAGACCCACCCAGTTTAGTACGCTGTGTCTATGGATAATTGCTTGGTTCCTTTAGTCCCACATCATCAAAGTTCCCAGAAGGAGAAGAAAACATTTAAGGTTAATCAAAATCTAGACCCACCCAGTTTACTATACTGTGTCTATGGCTTATTGTCTGGTTCGTTTAGTCCCAGATCATCAAAAGTTCCCAGAAGGAACAGAAAATATTGAAGGTTATTTAATTATAAGGGTGTAAACTTGCCTGCCATCACTTGTATGCTGCATCACAATGTTAAACAGTTGCTTTGGACGATTGCCTCGCTTAAAAATTGCCCTTCTAGCTTCTGCTACTTTGGTTCCCTTCACAAAATCGTGAGCAATTCGCCAGGATACCAAACATGGGGATGTTTGGTAATTCACTGAACTGCATTTTGATTGCAGCAGCAAAACATACATTAAGCAGAAAAGAGAATGATGTAAACAGGAAAACAATGCAAAATCTACTGCTCCGACCCAACCTTATAAAGTGCATGCTGACCAAGTTCATTTTTTAAACGAACATAACGCTCAACGGGTCTGGAAATCGAGATGACGTTTTAGATTGCCAAACTTCAACCATACGCATAAAATCACTTGAATCGACCCAAATGGAAAAACTTTGGGACTGGTTTAATATCCCGGTCGATATATATATATGGTCATGGCGGTTCACTGAAAGTTAATATATATATATATATATATATATATTTATTTATTTGGCTAGTTGAACTGCGGCATGGGAATATCACTACCGATCGGGGGCACTCCTACCCATTAGTTATAAAAAAAAATGACGATAGGTTTTTTTTTAATTTATGGTGTTTTATATTTATTTTTATATTTCCAAGTCTACAAATAAAATAAATCTAAATCTAGCTATTTTGCTAACTCAATAATTTCTCTATTTTGTTTTTCATTATTTATTATATGAAATATACAATTTCCAAGTTTACAAATAAATCTAGCTATTTTTGCTAACTAATAATGTCTCTATTAATGAAGGGTATTCTTAATGATTATGATTTGTCTATCATTAGAA
This sequence comes from Picea sitchensis, assembly GCA_010110895.2. Classification (NCBI taxonomy): domain Eukaryota; kingdom Viridiplantae; phylum Streptophyta; class Pinopsida; order Pinales; family Pinaceae; genus Picea; species Picea sitchensis. The sequence continues at coordinate 79,504 of SNQJ01S0024378.1, forward strand.
TTAAATTAGAGTAATTATTGTTAGAGGATATTGAAAAATGTTATTATCGTGATTTGGTGACACTCTAGTGAAGATAATATGAAACCTATTATCTTAAGCTTTAGTTTTAAGAAAAATTTCAATATTGTTGAAGTACTCATCCACACACACACATATATATATATATAATTCACTTATAAGTTGTCAATTTGAGGGTTTTAAGAATTAAGTAGATGTCACTTCTAGATTTTATTTTATTTTTTGCTAGTTTGTCCGTGACCTGCGTGAGTAGATTTTAAAATGTCAATATATGACAACTAAATAAAACAAAGACAAGTAAATACTTGTCAAATTTAACCATTGCTAAGGAGCCTATTAATTTGTAAATTTAAACTCAATTTCTAATGTGAGTTAATTTTTTCATTCATCTTTTCTCTATGTTTATTTTTTTCAAATTTTGAAGTTTATATTCATTAATTTATAAACTCAATTTCCATATTAAGTTCATTTTATTTTTTTTTGGTTTTGAATTATCTAAGAATACGTCATAACTCTTCTCAAAGAGACATTTATGAATAAGGTTTTTCTTTTTTCTTTTTCTTTTTTTTTAATTTTGAATTATCTAATAATAGGTTAAAATTCTTTTTGAAGAGAGGTTTATGAGTAAAATTTTATGAGATGGAAGTAGAATTACAACTTGTAAATATAATTATGTTAAATGAGATAGTTTTTTTATCAAAATAAAAATAAGGTTGTCCATTTACTCCATATTACTTATTTATAGTTTTCAAAATGTGTAGAAACTTTGTGATATATATTTCTAGAAATGGTTAAAATTATTAAATAATTTTCATATATTATTAAGTTATTTCTGAAGTATTTTTTGTGACTAGAAACATTTCAAAAATTAAAAAAAGATTTTCAATACTATTATCTAACCTCTAACCCTTAGTGAAAGTGGTTGTTTACTAAATATGTAGTTTCCTCCTGTATGTTTGTAAATGTTTTTGAATGCTCAATTGGAAGCTATGAACCCACACTTTACATTAATGTGCTATAAATACTCATTTTAACATGGAATGCAAAGATTTGAACCTTGCATCTCTAGTACTTATGTGTATAAATTTTATCTATCTATCCTCAAATTTTACAAAATCTATATATATATATATATATATATGAAATGCATTTCTCAAGGAAACCCATCAAGTATTTCCTCTCATTTTGAGGATGGTACTCAAGGTAAGTCCAGGTAAATAGTCAACAATTGGCTCACAAAGAGAGAAAGCATGTCACAAAGTGGGATTTAAACTATAGTAGGGAGGATAACAACTTTCCTCTCAACACTCAAGCTACACTTAATTGACTTCAAAAAATCAGTAATGTTAAGACATCATTAAATTAACCTTGGCATCTTATAACAAGGACCATGACTTCATTTAAATGATTGGAGATTATATAATTACTCTTTAACCTCAACCATGGATGCATCATGATAAAAAATTATCAGGATTTTTGTAATCATTACAATTTATGTGTCATCATTGAGACAATGGAAGATGAGGAGCATATTGTTTAAAAATATAGCTCAAAAATACATTATGTCATACTTCAGATTTCATCCTCCTATTAAGCTTCAACAGTAAAGCAATAAACCCAATTATGAATTGTACTTAATGAGCAGAAACATTGAATTACATAGATCTGAAACTAAATCAACAACGGAAATAATTCATAACAACGAACAAAATAACACATTCGGCACCATAAATTATGGGCTATGCCCATTGGAAGAATCCATAGAAAAATGACAGTTTAAGGAGATAATTCTTATTGAGCTCAGAGAAGTTTCATATCAGAGTTTACAACAACAAGTAACATTAGCAATAAATTCTAGAAATATGTGCCAACAGACTTCCTCAATTTGCGTGCTAAAAACAACACAAAACAGACCTCATTTTTTGCAATGTATAGTCCCTTTAACAACAAATACAACCTCAAATTATGTGCACTTAAGTAGTATTGTTCTGCACTAATTTTGTACAGCAAGACACTTATAAAATCGTGCCATCCTCTTGCCTCGATTTATGTGTCCCATTGTCAACTCAACATTTAATGCTACAATTTCTAGAAAATCATGCCTTCTTCTCCTCTTGGAAATTGTGTCCTCCTTTAGTTGTACGGACCCTCTCCTTCCTTGGAAATCATGCACCTCCTCTAGTTGTACGAACCTCCCTCTTTCCCTTGGAGAATGTGCCCTCCTCTTGTTGTTACTCTCACTTCTCCATGAGCTCAATCTATCTCTTGAGAAAAGTGACTCTTCACCTTTCCGTTCAAGCTCTCCTCAAAGTGTGCACCCTCTCTCTCCCTCATGAACTTCCTTTAAGCACTTTCGAAATGTAACTCTTCTAACCCTTTATCTCCCTTGAGTGACTCTTCACTTTCCCTTGATATCAATGGTCACGGATTAATCATCCGTTGAGGTCACTTAAGTCACTAAAGTGACCCATAACATCATAAAGTCACTTTTACATTTAAAAATTAAAAGGCCCAACTTTATAAAATCACTTTATAAAGTTACTTTATAAAAACACATTATAAAGTCACTAAAACACATTATAAAGTCACTAGGGAGAATTGTGCTCGGTCACTTCCGCATGTTGGCCACTGCCTGTGCAGAAGTACCTCTGAGCTACCAATTCTAACACTCCCTCTTAGCGAGAGAGGTACTTCTGGTATCACCACCAGAATCTGTCTCCAACTCATTAGTTTTCATAATTGCTCCCTCCATACTAGAAGTCTATGCTCCCTCTGAATAAGAAGCCACTACTCCCACTGCATTAGAAGCCTTTGTTGCTACCTCTGTTGTTCCACGAACTGAAGACATGCTCCTAGGAGACTACACACTCTCCTGAGCATCCATCTGTGTTGACTCATGCATGTTGAGTCCTTTGAGAGACTCGGAAGAGGAATGAGTCCCCGGTATCAACTCTCTCTCTCTCGTGTAACTTGCCCACTCTCGAACACAGAATCTGAATCCATAAATCCATTGGACCCCAACATAGGTTGACCCAACAACCTGTACAACCTCTCATACTTGACACCAAGCATCATTGTTGTGTCTGGATTATCTCCCTATGATATAGAAATACTCGGCCACAGTAGAATGCCACTCTAAATCCATCAACTTCAAGAGCTGACACTGAGAGTAACTCAACCATCATCTATAGAACATACAATACTCTGGCAACCTCCAGAAAGCCTCCTGACTCTAGCTGGAATCTAACACTTCCAACCCCCATAATTGCAAGTCGTGGTCCGGTACCAACACCCACAAAACAGTTTGAGTCTGTTTCTAGAAGACTCGGGAACACTAGCCTCATCCCTGTCATATGTTGGGAAGCTCCATTGTCCATGAACCACACTTCAATGTCCTCGAACACTAGGCAACCACTGCCCAAGGGACCAGTCATGAGAGAAAACTCCCTCTCATGTCTCTCAACAAACTCTATAATCTTTGTTGATGTTGACACCTCTGGTTCTGACTTCTTCTCCTTCTTGTTTGAACACTGACTAGCGTAGTGTCCAACATCTCACCTTGTTCATGTCCTTCTTCTTCTCATTGCTCTTTCCCACAAGAGAAACATTCTCGTCCTCTGCACCATCCACTTCCTTCTCCTGAGACCCCTCCTGGATCTCCTCTTATGTAAAGTCATCCCACATTCTTCTCTAGTTAGGCAGCTTCTCTCTCCCCACCACGCACTTCATGAAAACCTCCCACTCCTTGGTGAAGCCTTTGAGGGCTATCTGCACCAACTCTGAGTCTAGGCTTCCTTCACTTCATGGGATCTGACGCGGGTACTAGCACGATGGTATTCGCAAATGAACACAACTAGTTCTCCTAGAAAACCCTTGTGATTCTAACCTCCCACTGCAGGTAGTTACAGATCCCCTCCAACCTATCATCAAACCTGATGTTGGAAGTAATCTTTGTCCACTTGAAAAAGAACCTCTTCCTTCCCCCTTCTTCCAAGCAAATTCCCAAGCAAATCACTTGTTGTCCCAAGTGCCAAAGCTGCCCACTGAACTTCAGAGCCCTAGCTCTGGTACCATGTTTAAAAATATAGCTCAAAAATACACTATGTCATACTTCACATTTCAACCTCCTATTAAGCTTCAACAGTAAAGAAATAAACCCAATTATGAACTGTACTTAATGAGAAGAAACACTAAATGACATAGATCTGAAACTAAATCAACGACGAAAATAATTCATAACAACAGAAAAAATAACACATTTGGCACCATAAATTATGGGCTATGCCCCTTGGAAGAATCCATAGAAAAATGACAGTTTAAGGAGATAATTCTTATTGAGCTCAGAGAAGTTTCATATCATATTTTACAACAACAAGTAACATCAACAATCAATTCTAGAAATATGTGCCAACAAATTTCCTTGATTTAGGTGCTAAAAACAACACAAAACAGACCTCATTTTTTGCAATGTATAGTCCCTTTAACAACAAACACAACCTCAAATTTTGTGCACTTAAGCAGTATTGTTCTGGACTAATTTTGAATAGCAAGACACTTAGAAAATAATGCCATCCTCTTGCACCGATTTTTGTGTCTCTATGAAGTTGTACGGCCTCTAAAACAGTGATGTACGACCTTTTTTCTAACTGTTGTCAACTCAACATTTAATGCTGCAATTTATGGAAAATCGTGCCCTCTTCTCCTCTTGGAAATTGTGTCCTCCTTTAGCTGTACGTACCCTCTCCCTCCTTGGAAATCATGCCCCTCCTCTAGCTGTACGGACCTCCCTCTTTCCCTTGGAGAATGTGCCCTCCTCTTGTTGTTACTCTCACTTCTCCATGAGCTCAATCTCTCTCTTGAGAAAAGTGACTCTTCACCTTCTCGCTCAAGCTCTCCTCAAAGTGTGTGCCCTCTCTCTCCCTCATGAGCTTCCTTTAATCAATTTTGAAATGTAACTATTCTAACCCTTTATCTCCCTCAAGTGACTCTTCACTTTCCCTTGAGATCAATGGTCATGACTTAATCATCCGTTGAGGTCACTTAAGTCACTAAAGTGACCCATAACATCATAAAGTCACTCTTACATTTAAAAATTAAAAGACCCAACTTTATAAAATCACTTTATAAAGTTACTTTATAAAAACACATTATAAAGTCACTAAGGAGAATTGTGCTCGGTCACTTCCGCATGTTGGGTGCCACCCATGCAGAAGTACCTCCGAGTTACCAATTATAACACATAAGCATGATTCCTCTCAGGGAGACTAAGTGGTAGCATGCCATGATTGAGGAATTTACATCACCATGAATTCTAGGGATGCAATTATAATTGAGGTGCTTGGTGCAACACATGGTGCTAGCACCAACTTTGGATATGGCATATTCATTTGTACATCGAAAAACAAAAGGTGTGCTCTCACAATTATGGAGAAACTAATCATTATGGTTGCAAACACCAAATTTTCTTGTATGGTTATACTTGACAAAGAAGGAGTGCATAGGATCAATTTTATCCCAAATACACTAATTTTTTGATGCATTTTTCGTATAATATCCAGTAATTGATCTTTGTTCCGCCTTGGATATTGATCTACTCATAGTTCTTGACTACTTGGTGGGTTCCCAGTTTCTTTGAATCAAACGTGGTCTCAAAAGTGTGAGTTTATGACTGGACCAATCAAAACACAGTTGATTTACTTTATCAGGTTCCAACAAGGGTGTCCAAAAAAGTGTATTTTAGATAACACATAAACAATGTTATTATGGATGGGTTTGAAGTCAAAACTAGATGATTGGACATAATAATTTAATCATAATCTATGAAGCATTCACTAATAAGAAAGAGGGAAAGTTTTGGTCATGTTTATTTTTTCTTCATCATAACAACAACATGTGTACTCTATCTAAATTATGGGGTTTGAGGAAATAGGGGAAATTTTCATCCTATTTATCCCCCCTTGTTACAAAATCCATTCCAACCTAACCAAATTCAAGATACCAATTATCTCAATCTGTTGACCTTATAGTACAACAACATCCCTTCCACAAACTTTTTTCAAAGGATTAATTTTAAAAGATATAATGGCACATTTCCCTACACCATTAACCATCTCATGAGTGAGAACAATTATATGTACAATCTTGTCTAAACTTGTTGCGAAGGAAGTTTTTTAACTTCTTACCTTTATATTTCCCTTGGGTTTCTTCATTTTTTGTGATAGGGGTTTCTAGGAATTATTGTTCATGCTTTACTTTATGGCATTGTCAACTAGAATTTACTCTTTGTAACTCACCCTTGAGGATATTTATTGTCAAATAGTACACTTTTTAGGGTTACATATTTTTTGACATTTCCATAAGCCCATTACATACTTGGTATGTTCAATGTGTATAATATTTAAGGTTGGTTTTTTGTTTGCACTGTTATCATGTAAATGATCAATGGGTATATGGGTTACCATGCATCTTCTCTTTCTTCAAGTTTCATCAATTAGTGTGCTCTCATGCCCTAATAACTTTGTTTATTTCATCCTTTGGGTTTTCAACCATTAAGTTATGTTTTCCCTCAAATTATATTAAAAGTGCCAACTCCCTTCTATCGCAATCTTGTTCACCTCTAGCAGGCATGCTTACTTGAATATTTCACTTACTCTAGAATTGTAGCATTTATATCATACCTTAATTTATATGTCAAAGACAAACTCTATCCTCCTTGGGTATCCCATCGCTTCTTTAACTTTCATTGTCACAAGCATTAATTGTTTCCCTCGACAATTCTTGCTGGCCCTTTATTCAATGGATGATAAAGGTAATCACATCATTCAATTTGATAGTTTCTCAGTTGAATGCAAACATTCTAGTGGTGCCCCCAAGGAGGTTGTACCTAATTCTAATAATGAGAGGAAAAATAATGTTCCCATTTTGAAGGCAAGTCCACCCAACCTAAACTTGCCACCCGTTTAAATACAACTTAGACACACACTCTAGTTGAACCTAACCTTCATTCATCTTCACTATGAGCTAAATACATGGAGTGTATTCATGAGCTCTTGAGATATTATGTTGAACGACACCATTGAGATATTAGGGTTTTATTCTACGAAATTCAAATGCAAGGAGCAAAAAAGAGAAATCGGCGTTGATATGGAACATGGATAGCCTCTATTTTTCACCTCTATGGATCTAAAATATTATGATGGGAGACAAACCATATATTGGGTTGCCATTACAAAACAATTGGCCACAAGAGACATTGTTGTTGGTATAATCAAAAGGTTTGAATATGCCCTGAAGCCTTGTGGGGATAAAGTTAATGTTTTGCTTATTTCATTCAAAGAATTTGCGCATTCACATAGAGCACCCACAATACCTAATTTTTCAAGTGACCATATTCTCAAATCCTCGCTCTCCTTAAATATATACTCCAACCTTTTATCACCAATTATAACAAATTCAATACAAGGCCACCAACATTAAGATACAATTGATCTTTATAGACAACATCGATGCCACACCATTTTCATTTTTTAGGTAATAAAGAACCTTGTTTTATTATTCTGATCACATCTTCATTCTCCTCAAATTTGGCCATGGGAAATGGCTCAAAACTCTCATTATTGGGGAAGCACAATTATTTACAAGATTATATATATCGTCTTGTAGTAGCAATCACTCATTCAAAAAAAACATCATTAAATTGAAAAGAATGTTTTTAATCATCAATTCAAAGCTTTAGCAACTCAATTTTAAACTAACATCATGTAATCTTTCATAACAACAAAGGGACAGTCCATATTGGTATAATGCCCCAATTTTGTGGTATTGCTTATGCACCCTGCTTTGAGGGAAACACCGAATGTTTGGGGGCATCCCTATCTATTGTCTTAATGACTCTTAACATATCAAACTTGTTCATTGGAGAGAGAGAGAGAGAGAGAGAGAGAGAGAGAGAGAGAGAGAGAGAGAGAGTTGATATTTTGATGTGTAACACATATGTTATGGATATACGCCACTTGTTTGATGGGAAGAGTTGATGTTTTGATGTGTAACACATATGTTATGGATATACACCACTTGTTTGATGGGAAATTGTTGTGTTTATGTTTTGTTAGAAATGAATATGAATGCATGTGTTGATGTGATGGCATAAATGATGTACACTTTCTAGTATATGTTTATGTATGATATGTTTGATTATACCATGTGTGAATGATGTCAATAGGAGCTATGATATTGATGTCCCATATTACATTTTATCATGTTCCCTATTAATATTTTTAATCATGTACTCAGTTGTAACTTGTATCATGATGACCATGTACATGAGAAAATCCAGTGGGGTGTCGTTTTCCATGACCTAGAAGGGGGGTAATGTGGATGGATAAGTCTCCATTGACCATGAATGTTCATATGAGGAAAACATGAATCATAATGACTGTGATATACTAACGACATGAGCTATATGTCTAATTGTGATCAATGTTGTAACCGATCACCAGGTTGTGATGGAACATATATGCATGTGATATGGGATCAAGGATGGGATCCAAGTTTCTATGATCCTAATGAGGGTATGAGGTTGGATTTCCTCCATCGACAATGGATATGATTTAATGACTTGCATATAATAAATTGATGAGTTATTGTGATTTTATAAGAAAAACTATGTGATGTGTGTGTTGATATGTGTGAAAGATACAAGGTTAAGCCTTGCTAGCTAGCTAACATATGGGTGTGGGATGAACCAATGAGGTTTTGGTATTAGATATTATGGGAGGGATAAGGGGGACATGCCTACCTAGTCCCAATATGAGACATGGAATCTCTTTTTGGATATGCATATGAATTGGGAAGAGATGGAATGCTTACCCAAAGAATTCCCATTATGGAACAAGACATGCTTCATGGAACGAGAATGGGGGGGCATGCAACGAATATGTGGAGTCATCATTCCTCAACATGCTAGAGACCCTTACCAAATTCAAGGTTGGGACTAGGTTGTAATAACATCACCCCATGACTCATATTAATTTCGACTAAAATACTCTTAAGATGGCAACTTGACAAAATTAATATTTTAGTGAAAAAGCGGATTTATTTTTTATTGAAAATTAAAAAAGAAAAAATATTCCTAACATGACACCTAGGCATGGGTGAATAATGGAAAAGTAATAAATAAAAATAAAAATAAAAAAATGCACATGACACTTAAGTGGGTTATAATTCATGAATTTGGAATTGAAAAAATAGTTATTTTTGCATGGGTGCTAGGTGGTATACCGAGAAATGCTTATAAATACCAAATGAAGCCCATGGGCTTAGGGGGGGAAAGAGAAACATTACTAAAACTCAACCAAAATTTAGTTATATAGTTATGGGTGCCATGAATTGGTGAGCATGGCCTAACAGTCTCATTTAAGCAATCATTCTTGGTGGAGAAAAAACTACCCAGTATTGCTTCCCCACTGGAGTAAAAAAATGCTTACCAAAGCTAATAGATGTACCTTTGCCACTAGTGTGTAGTCCAAACTTGTGTTTATCCTTGGTTTTATGCCATGTATCTCGGTGTGTCTCAAGTGAAGAAGAATACCCTAGGGTGGTTGGGTGGGACTTGAGTGGAGAAGAATACCCTAGTGTGGTTGGGTGGAAAAGGTTGGTTGAAATTCTAGTTAGTTGTTGGTGTTTGTTAGCATCAGACAGGTATTTCCGCATAGGTCCAAGTGTCTAGATGTGTGGAATTCATCCAAAATCCTTCTACCTTGAGACTTTACTTTAATTAAAGGAATTATTTAAGTAAAGTGCTTTTATTAGTAAATTGAGTCTTATTTAAGGAAATGTTTTCATTAGCATTAGTGAATTAAATAATAGCCATTGATATCAAGTGAGGTGAGAAGTTATCTCAACCGTCAATCACTTTGGAGATTAGGGTTAGGTCGTAGATCAATCTTATAAAATCGTTTCAAGGGTGAAGGAGAAGATACTTTTCACACATAGATAGCAAAGACATACTTTTTCCAGTGTGGAGCCGATTCCATTCACTTTGGAGCAAAGAAGGAATTTTGCTTAAGTGTTGGAGTCACGAAGGGCTGTGACTCAAGGGGATCTAGGACAAGAGAAAAGAAGAACTTATAATCAAGGATTGGATCATGAAGGACTATGATTCAAATATATCTTGGGTCGGTGGAGAAGGACGTCCATCTAGAGATCTAGACCAAACGAAGAGAGAGAGAGAGAGAAAGTGTGTAGCATAAATATTAGGTTGTCGCAGGACAGTGCAACTATTTTGGTATAGGTCATGTAGATAGCATGAGTATTATGTTACAGGACATGAAAAATAGAGCTGGTATCAACGTAAAAGTCGTGTTGTCACCGTACAAGATCATACAACAGTTTTGGCAGCATATCAGTTATATAGGTTTTGATGTACTTTGTCTCTTTTTCTAATTGGGCCATTTTCCCAGTAAGGGGGCCCTTGTAAGCTTTGAAGTTATTTGAATGATAATCTTCGTTGATGTGCAGGATATCTATTGGAAATAGTTTTTCATTGATGTCAAAGACAGAGGGAGACTACAAATTTCCAAGATAAATATTGCAAGATGGAGATTGTTGGAAATATTATTTTTGGATTTTTGATGCTCATTTTGGATACCCTATATTTGAAGGAATTTTTACCCTAAATAGATAGTTAAATTGGAGCATAGTTTATATGGTTGGAAATATCATTCCTATACCTTTCCAATGGTATATGGAATTCCCTCTAACTCCCTACAAATGAGGAGATATGATTTTTTCCGTCTGACAACCTAGCTAGAAAATTGAGGTTGACTCAACTAGTCTTTACAGGTCAAACATGAAAGTGGGGACATAAATACTATAAATACAGGATATATGTGCGTATTTGAAGAGTATCCAAGAAAGAGATCAAGTCTCAGGTGCACAAAAGTGATTTGAGGTTCGCTAAAGGAGCTGGGGTGTCTTTTTGGGGTCTAAAGGTGTGCAAGATGAGTCTTCTTGTTCCTAAGGTGTGTTATGAAGGATTGAAGACTTGTGATGCTACAATGTGCGTTGTTTTGAGGTTGAGATGTTGTAATGTGCATTTTTTTGAGGTTGTGATGTTGTAATGTGCATTGTTTTGAGGTTGTGATGTTGTAATGTGCATTGTTTTGAGGTTGTGATGTTGCAGTCTGGGATCATATTCTGGGAATGATGTTATGAGGCTTGTCAGGGCATGAAGGCTACATGTGACTAGGATTTGAAGGATTTTCTGTGGAATGAAGTATGCAGGTGAAGTTAGAAGTAATTTTTCTATGAGGATCTTATATTGGTGTCTATACAAGTCTTATTTAGTTGGTGCTCAGGTGAGGGGACTGGTGTATCCAACAAGTTGGTTCCTATAGGTGTTGTTGATTTGGTGCTCAGTTGAGAGATTGGTGTCTTCAGCAGGTTGGTGCCTACATCTCACTGAGTTGCTTCTCATTTAAGTATATTGGTGTATCCAGTAGGTTGGTGCCTACAATATTTGTAACAATAGGTTGGTGCCTACATACATTTATAAAGATAAGTTTATGTTTTTCTCTCGATTGGGTTTCCATGTTAAACTTTGTGCATTATGATTTGAGTTTATATGTGATTATTATTTTTGAGCTAATGAATTATTAATGAATGGTTAAACAAAGTAAAAATTATCTTATACTGATTCACCCCCCTCTTAGTATAAGCATAAGTTCAACAATTAGTATTAGAGCAAGTTCCTTTAGAGACAGTTTAACCACTAGAAGGTAGATCCCAAACACATATGGATTCTAAGGAAGGTCTCCCTACAAACACAACTTCTTTGTTCAATGGAACAAACTATGCATCATGTAGTATAGGAATGAAGATATATTTGAAGGTCCTTGGGTTTGGTATTTGGGAATTAGTCACAAAAGGTTATACAGATGAAGTTAGGAAGGAGTCAAGTGAAAAAAATGTAAAAGCAATAGATTTTATCTTGAGTGGCCTATCATATTATGAGATTTTCAAGGTAATGAAGTGTACATCATCTAAATAGATTTGGGACTGTTATCGCATAAGTTGTAGGTTGGGAAAATCCTGACCCAAACACCAAGTGGTGACAACTTAAGAGACATTATACCCAATGTCACCTCGATATAGGTCCCATGCTTCAAGGGTGACTAGGTCATTCTAGGCAGGCGATCTCTGTGACCCTGTGGGATTGAGATGGATGGAAAGGAAGGAAGACAAGTGTCCCCCTAAAGGAAAAATAAGGGAAGAGGAAACTGGCTTTGATGGCTCGTCTCTAGAAGGTTTTAAGGCTGCCAAGTCTTTGGGTACCTGCCAAAGTGATTGTACTTGCCCGAGACACAATAAAAACCAACTATATGCAGTATATGTTAGGTGGAAAAGAAATTTAATATTTGTGTCCCTAATTGCAACAGTAATCAGAAATATATATCAGAAATGAAATCAAGTAACTACTACAGATTTAACCACTTAAAGCATCGAAGATTAGTTGAGTTATGAAGCATAAAACATGTAGATAAATTATCAACACTTCAACAAAACTTTAGTAGTATTTAGATGGTTGTAAATACAAGTTTCCAGAGCATATTTATGACACCCAAGTGTCTGTAGCATTGTTTTTCTACATTAGCAACTTTTATCCCAAGAAATCAGCCAGAAGATTGCCCAACAATAGCTAACATCAAATAGATTTATAATAACAACTTTCCAACTAATTCCAATGGTAAAAGAGTGAGAAATTGAACGTGAAAAAGAGAGTTTGTTGCAGCCCTAATGGTTGTAGTATAAATTTATAACAACAATAAGAAACACTTATTCAATTGAGAGGCCCTAGGGGCAAAAGCAAGCCTAGAACATCAAATAAAGAAAGCAATTTGAACAAGTTGATTTTTCACATATCTCAATGCAACAATTTTATCTCTCCAATGCAAATTAAAAATGATTAGTTCCTTACTATTGGGTTGTGGGGTCAAAAAAATGTGAAGACTAAACTAAATCCTTGGGAGTGTAAATCCTCTTACTCCCCAAGGAAAGCTAGGTCCACTAGGAAATGCTAAGAGGGTGTAAGCCCTTTTACTTCTCTTAGAAAAAACTTATGCAACGATATGAACTTGGATGTATGAGCTTGATCTACAAAATAATATTAACAATTCACTTTAATTTCACTTTTTGCACAAAGAAAACCCTAGTTTATAAAGACATCACCCCTTTAGGGGACGTTTTGGCACTAGTAGAAGGTCGTTGGTGATGGAGAAGTGTAGAAAGGCTTCCCAAAGCCACATAATCATCCAAGTCACTTCCTTCATGGTCAAAACCTCAAACCCCTTAAAATGTCCTTGTGCCAATGCATGTCAACCTCACCACCAAACCCTAACCCCCCTAGGTGACGACATGCCTTTAAAGGTGAAATTTTGCCTCTCCTAGGTAGAACGTTTGGCATGTGGGGGCTAGGTTATGTCGCCCAAGTAATCTTCTAGGCCTTCAAATTTTGATTTCTCTCATCCGGGATGTGGGCTCTTGGCATCTACCTGTTGGATTCAAGCCCCACAGAAGCCCAATCTAGGCTTGTTCTTCCAAAACTATCCACCAAATAGGTCCTGCAAAGACAAATAAGCACACCCTCCAAGGATCTCAAGTCATAACATCATGATAAGTAAATCCAATAAATAAATGAGCCACCTAAGCATGTGCATCAAAGATTACCATGTCAAACAATTAAGTGTTCAAAGACATTATGCGACTTGTCAAGCTTGGATATGGGAGGGTTGATGAGGTGTCCTATTGAGTAGATCTTTCCCTAGTTCAAGGAGTGTTCCCAATAGATCCCTCTCTAAGCCATGTAAAGTGGGTGAAGTGGTTAAGGGTCAAGAATCAATGGGCATGGGGTTCATGACATACAAGGGGTTGTAGTGTCTCATTCATGGGTGCCTTTGTAGAGGGTGTGTGGTACCTTCGTTTGCAATGAACTTTTTCCAAGCCCATTATTTTTACATTCTTTGTTTATTTCATAATTTAAGAACAAGTTGAAGGCCACTTCCTTAGCATGGTGTCCAGATAATGACAGTGTCACCCACAAACACCTAGCGGAAATGAGAAGGTTGGCTCATGATGAGACCCCATTTATCTTAGCCATGCAACTGAGAGCCATTACCCTGGCTTAGTGACTAGATGATGGTAATGTCATACCACTAGATATTCATGGACATGATAGGCGAACTCGTGATGAGACCTCCTATCCCCCAACTAACATTTTAAGCATTCATAATTATATTTCTTATGGGTCCCCCTTTTCTCAAAGATAAGTGTTTCATTGTTTTATTGGGTGATCCCTGGGCAAAGAATCTAGAAGGTTTATACACATGCTTTTATATTTTACCCAACAATAATCCTTTTGGTCCTTCATCCCCTTCTTCCCATAGAATGACGGAAAACACCTTCTTGGGTCAATACACCCTAAAATCCCAAGAGATAAGGAAATGGGGGGAAATAGTGATAGAAAGTGGTAAGTATGGTCGGGAACGATACACTGGTTCTTCAAAGGAGTTCCTAGTAGAAAACCCATCCCAAAGGAAGACCGCTTACTAGGGCACAATTTCAACCACCAAAGTGAATCAGGGAGAAAGACATAATGTCCAAACATATATCATGAAATCTAAAGCAGTCTAAGATACAACATACTGAAATGCCTCAAATATTGATATGATACTCACCATAATACCTAACTTGTACCTCATGGAGCAAGACCCACTGCCTTCTGGAAGCCATCTAGTGTGGTGGATGCCATCTGAAAATCTGCGACCTCTATGGTGGTGAGAAGGGTCTCCATCTATGCAAAAGGGTACTGCTAGTTATGTAGTCTCTCGACACTCCACATCTACAAACTAAGGGCCTCGAGACATAATCTCCTTATTTATCCACAAAATGGGGATAACAGGGACAAGCTACAAAACATTTATGAAGAGAGATCTTGTGAAGAGAGATCTTGTGAAGAGAGATCTGGAGATTGTTACTGTTGTGAATCAGAGATAGAAGAAGCACAATTTGTGAGAAATCTAAAATGAGGACTTGGAAAATACAATTAAAGGGAAGATAATGATAATGAAGAAGAATCTCTCTCCATAACCATGGAAACAAAACCTACCGATGAAGAAAATGAAGATAATCAGAAAGAAAATCCAGATTCAGAGGAAGTGAATCTTGAAGTAGAATTCATTAGTGCCTTAGAAAAAATAAACAAACTCAGGGGAAAGAATATAAAGAAGAAGGAGAAACTACAAAAACATGAAAATAAGGATCATAATCTTAAATAAAAAGAGAATACAATTATCATCTTGAAGACTCAACTAGAAGAGGTGAAAAGGATAGAAGAAGTGGTGAGAAGCTAGATGAAATAAAAGGAAGAAAATTTCGAGAAGCTAGAGGCTAGAATCATTTCCTTAAGAAATGAACTAGAGAAAACAATTGATCAGTTGAATAGAAGCTTGAAGTTTAGAAAGAGTATTGAAATATTAGATGATATTCTCAGTTTCCAAAGGTCACCATTCATCAAGACAGGGTTTGGCTACAATGATAAACTAAAGACCGCCTGGGGAAATGCAAACATTAAGGTCATAAATCCATTTGAAAAGGAAAATGAAGAAAAGCATACAAGTTGTGCTAATATTCTCAAAGTCTCCATTAATAATGAAAACAGTAGAATGAAAGGAAATGATAACCAACAAAAACCTGATTCTTCTCACAAGAACAAAAATAATGAGTTCAAAAGAGCTATTCCACTAAGAAGACCTTTCACAAATCGGTACGGAAATCTCTTTCTTGGATATTGTTTTTCTTGCAAAAATTTTGGTCATAAAGCAATAGATTGTAGAGATTATGCAAGAATTGATCATGTGAGAGATAGAAATAAAGGTTCTTACAAAACCTCAGAGGATTATTATGTGAGCAACATAACCAAACGTTCTCATGGGTTTGCTAACATAAACTACAATTGATTTGCTCCTCTACTTGATAATGAATGTTATAAGTGCAATAACTATGAGCACATAGCACGTGACTGTATAAGAAACATAATAAAGTCTCCTAAACAAAACAATGAAGAAGATGTTCTTACCAAGCATAGAGAAGAGTACACTAGGGTGTGGAAAAGAAAGCAAAAAGAATCGAAAAAGGAAGAATGTGGAATTGCACTTTATGGTAAAAATAAAGGGAACCAATGGTACATTGATAATGGATTTTCAAAACACATGAAACGAGACCAAACCAAGTTTCTCACCTTGAAGGAAGAAAAAGGAGGTTGTGTTACTTTTGGAGATAATGCTTCTGCAAGGATAGTTGGTAAAGGTATTGTTAGTCTTGATAATGGAAAGACTAAGACAAAAAATGTCTTGTATGTTGAATGGTTAAAGAATAATATTCTAAGTGTCATCCAAATGTGTGATCAAGGTTACAACCTCACATTTCATTCTAAAGGGTGCGAGATAACGAAAGTAGCTTTGGGAAGATTAGTGACAAATGAAAACAAAACCTGAAGAGATGTATACATAACCGATAAAGTCAAAGGAGAATAATGTTGTATGGGAGTGATAACACTCTCATATCATTAGTAAAGGGAAGCACAAGATTAGGGGGAGAAGTTGCAGACAAAGGAAGAATTGCAAACACAAGGAAAGTTGCAAATAAGGGGAGTATTTGAATTGAATAAGGGTTGTCATTAATGACAAAGGGGGAGATTTTTGGAAAAAAAAATTTCATTGATGTCAAAGACAAGGGGAGACTACGGATGTCCAAAATAAATATTGCAAGATGGAGATTGTTGGAAATATTGTTTTTGGATTTTTGATGCTCAGTTTGGATACTCTATATTTGAAGTAATTTTTACCCTATATACCTAGCTCAAATTGGAGAATAGGTTATATGGTTGGAAGGATTATTTCGAGACCTTTCCAACAGTATATGGAATTCACTCTAACTCCCTAGGAATGAGGAGATATGAATTTTTTCATCTGACAACCTAGACAAAAAATTTAGGTAAGCTCATTAGTCTTTACAGGTCGGTCCTGAAAGTGGAGACATAAATACTATAAATATAAGATAAATGTGTGCATTTGAAGAGTATTCAAGCAAGATATCAAGTGTGTTAAAGGAGTCAACATGTTTTTTCGGGGTATAAAGGTGTGCAAGATGAGTCTTCTTGCGATTTTTTGGTTCTTAAGGTGTGTTATGAAGGACTGAAGATCTGTTATGCTGTAATGCGCATTGTTTTGAGGTTGTGATGTTGCAATGTGTACCTTTTTTAGGTTTTGATGTTGCAGTCTAGGATCATATTCTGGGAATGATGCTATAAGGCTAGTGATGTAGGATCATCGTTAGCAAGCACACGTGGAAGGACAACTCAACGCCTGGGGACCATTTCAGAATCTGAAATGCTAGGAGTTACTGCGAATCTTTTGGAGCTGATTAGAAAAATAGAAGAAGATCAAGCGCTTGGAAGCTGATGATCACGAGTGATCTCGGAGTTTCACTCCTAAACCTTGAATGTAACCGAACTTAGGTAGAAGTTAGGTTTTTGTTTTGAGTAGACAAGTAGTTGGGGGGGACCCTAAGGACCCTCTAAGATAAATAGAGGTTTTGTACTCCCAAATGAGGCCGCTGCGAGTTAATAGGAAAATTATGAGTTTTTAGTTGTTGTTTGATCATAGCTGTAGCCATTTACATTTGAATGAATATAACAGAGGAAGATTGATCCAAATTCATAGTGTTGTTCCTCTTTGCAATTCCCTGTTATTGTTATTTTCATGAATGAATGAGTTTTCATTTCGAATATCTGAAACTGTAAGATTTTAGTATAAGTTTCAATTGTTCTCTTTTGTAAGTTATGCAAGGAGTGCATACTGAACGCAAGTAGTGCGTGTAAGAGAGTCTTTTTTGACTCGAAGCTTAGAAGAGATAGTGTGGAACTTTTGTATGCAAAGTGTGCATACTAAGCGCAAGGAGTGCGCGTAGAGGCGAACTTGTTTCAAGTTCGAAAGCTTAGGAGATCGAGTGTCGCAGACTGTGCCAGGAGGGCACCAGAAAGTCTTTGAAAGATGCAGAAGGGCCGAGTCCCTTAGAGACTGAGTAAGTTGAAAACTTAGGGAGAAGCAGTGCAAGTTTTCATGCAGAGCGCAAGTGTGCGCCAGGGTGAAGTCAAAGTCCATTGACGTAAGCTCAGAAGGCATAGCGCTTTCCATAAGTGCATATGAGGTCAAAGAGACAAACTTGTAGGAGGAACAAAGGTCGAGGCCTTTGGATACTTATAAATTCTTCTAAGTCAGGGGAATTCAGAAGCTCAGGAGGGAGAGCGAAATGGTCGTTGGATCACCGATTCAGAGGACCAACAACCATCCGATGAAATCAAGGTGCGCGAACCTTAGTGTTTCTCACACGCAAGAGAGGGAACTTGCCAAAGTTCTGAAGTCCCGAAGTAATTTGGGATCGTCCAAAGGAAATATCAAGCGTCAGATCGTCCGAAGGAAATTTCAAGCATCGGATCATCCGAAGTAGATCTGAATTGTCAGATCTGAAGAACAGGTGGCGTGAATTTGTGTATCCCTGATAAAGACTTGAAGTAAATGTCAATCGTCTGATCTAGAGGGCAGGTGACATAAATCCATGGGCTCTAGGTAAAGACCCGAAGTAAATATCAACCGCCCGATTTAGAAGAATTGGATCTAAATCATTGGTTTGGAAGAGGCAGATCTCAGCCGCCAGTCCAGAAGCACCGTCAAGATCGTAAGATCAACGGTCATGCTTGATTGTGGGGCCAGAAAATGCTCGGACGTTAAAATTTTGAGGGTGGGCCGCAATTGAAACCAGAGTATCGGTGAAGAGGTATGTGGCAATTGAGGTAAATTGTGGGGAGAAAAGCGGTTGATCCCAAACCACTCTTGGGCGCACCCACAATCGTATGTTTATGTAAGGACCTAGCCAAGGTCACATGTGACGGGGGGCTAACGAGAAAAGAGTTAGTACCTGAAACCTGAGAGTTCAACAGTTGCATAAAGAGGTAGTGGGTGCCATAGAACCTGCACCAGAGGACTGAGAGGACCTGTGTTAATTCGCAAGTGAGACCATTAAGGTCTCAAAGATCCAATTCAGCTCAGAGTTGAAGATCCTTGACCGGGAGGTTGTGTAGCCCTTAGGAGAGAAGGGGGGGTTGCATCAGCTAGCTAGGGCATGAAGGCTACATGTGACTAGGGTTTGAAGGATTGTCTATGGAATGAAGCATGTAGGTGAAATCATAAGTAATATGTGTATGATGATGTTATATTGTTGTCTAAACAGATCTTATTGAGTTGGTGCTTAGGTGAGGGGATTGGTGTCTCCAATAGGTTGGTGTCTGCAAATATTATAACAATAGGTTGATGCCTATATACATTTATAAAGATAATTTTATGGTTTTCTCTCGATTGGGTTTCCATGTTAAACTATGTGCATTATGATTTGAGTTTATATGTGATTATTGTTTCTCAGCTAATGAATGATTGATGAATGGTTAAATAAAGTAAAAAATATATTATATTGATTCACCTCCCCCTCTCAGTATAATCATAACTTCAACAATATCTTTTTGTATTGTACATGAGATTTTTGGTTTCCATAATTGCTTTTGCTATCTTTCTTTGAGTTTGTTATCACTCAAACTGTAGGTTGGAAAAATCCCGAACCAATCCATGAGATGACGATAATTGTGGAAGAGTCTACCCACTGTCACCTTAGATAAACCCTCCCCTAGATTTAGTGAAGGAGAAATCCAACACAAGGGGGGGATCCCAGGTGACCCTGGGGGGAAATGAGAGGAAAAATGAAGTTATGGAAGTGAAACCCTTATAGGTCAAACTACTAAGTGGAGGATGGCTTGGAAACAAGTCTCGTAAATGGTCAATGGTTGCCAAGAGATTGAGTACTCGTGGAGGATTGTTGTACCTACCCGAGACACAAGAAAACACAAGATACAAGACCAATAATATAATGGAAAAGAAAGTGAATCTTGTTATCCCAATTAGAAGAAATATATAGTGATATATATCAACAATGAAATGATATAAAAAGCTTCTAAACAAGTCACTAAAATCCAAGAAAATATGCAAGGTATTAGCTAGCAATTACTAGTGTAACTCAAGTATGATAGCACAAGACTCTAACAACAATTAAAGGATTTTAGGTACAAGTATTGAAGAGATATTATTGCATCCTTATGTCTGTAGCATGCAATTTATACAGAAGAAAGATCCAACCACCAAAACTTGCAAGTAAACCACCCAAAATAATCACAACAACTAGTAGATTAATTTGGTAGCTTCCTAGCAAATTTTGACGGTTAGAAAATGAGTAAATTTGAAAGTTATGAAGTGTTTTGTTGCAGCCATAATGCTTGTAGCATAAAATTATTACAGTAGAAATAAATCCTTGGAGAAACAAGATTCCCTAGTGGCCTTAGCTAGCTTTATTCATATATAAAAGATTCCAATTTAAACAATTTCAATATCTCGTGATTCCACGTATCCCAATCCAATGATTTTATTTCTCCAATGCAAGAGACTAGTGCCTTTAACTATTGTGTTATGGATTTTTTTAAATGAGATATCTAGTTGTGCTATTTCCTTGGGGGCGTAATCCCTTTTACTTCCCAAGGAAAGTAAAACTAGCTAGGAAAAACCTAGGAGGGTGTAACCCTTTACTTCTCCTAGTATTCCTTTGTGCAATAAATTATTCCAAGACAATTATTATAGAATTAGTGGTGTTTTATGCACTTATACTCCCCAAAATATTAACAAATTAACCTTTCATCTAAGAAAATAAGAAATAATAAGAGAGATTCCTTACCTAGTCCAAGCATTAACAAGATAAACTCATTTTAACCAAGAAAATTCCACCATAAAAGCAAGAAATATCCTCCAAGAAATATAACGCCTTACTTCTTCATCCAACAGCCAAGACAAATCATCACAATAAATAGTAACAAGAGAGATAGATAAAAATTCTCAAATAGGGTGCAAATTTTAGCCAAAGAGCCTTTCTCCAAGTGAGATCGCTATGATAAAATGAAATGAGTTTGATCCTTATTTATACTAAAAATCTAAAATAAAGTTTGTTCACTTAACTTAGGGTAAACCACAAAGTAGGGAGGCCGACCTCCCTTAATTTCCCCCTTTACAACTTTAAATTTGATTTTGCATATAAGAAAACCCTAAAAGAAGCATGTCGTCACCCTTTTAGGGCAACATTTTGGCACTTGGAGCAAGTCGTTGAGATTGGGGATAAACGTTGGGCCTCCAAAGGAATCCTCCTCATGTGATAAGGTCTTATCCATCAATCCAAGGATTCTCCTCTTCAAAAGTTTCCAAGTGTCAATCATCAACACCACCACCTCCAAACCCTAGCCCCAACAAGACATCAATCCCCAAAATGTGGCGCTCTATCCTCCAAAGGCAACTCGTTGGGGTGATGAAGGGCTAGGATAGGTCCTTCAAGGTGTCTCTCAAGCCTCCAAAGGATGCCATCATCATCTCATGTGCGGGACATAGCATCCAACCTATGGGCTTCATGCCCCAAGGAAGCCCAAGCTAGGATTGTTCCTCCAAAATTGTCCACCAAACAAGGTCCTGCAAAGGCAATGAATATGCCCTCCAAGAATCTCAAGTCAAATGTATCATGATAAGTAAATAAAGTCAATAAAAGAGTCACCTAAGCACGTGCATAAAAAACTACCTCATCAAATTAAACAAGTTCTCAAAGACTCTATTCAACTTTCCAAGTTTAGGTATGGGAGGGTTGACAAAGTGACTTATTGGGTGAACCATTCCCTAAGTCAAGGAGTGTTTCCTAGGTGGACCCCCTCTAAGCCATGTGGAGAAGATGAAGTGTATGGGGTAAGAATTTTGGGCATGGGGTTCATGACATACAAGGGTTCATAGTGTCTCATTTATGGGTTCCTTTGTAGAGGATGTGTTGCACCTTCATTTTCAATGCATGCTTTTTCCAAGCCCATTTAATTCCATTAATTAATTAAAGGTCCAGAACAACTGGGTACTCCCTATGGGGTAACGTATGGCTTGGGGGGGGAGTACCATAGTTTCACTTGAAGGGAGAGGTACACAAAGTTCCATGGGGGTAAAGTTTAACTTGTAACACACTTGTGTAGATCCCTCAACAAGCGATACATTTATATATATGTGTTTGCTTTTGCAGGTCTTTAAATTTTAAGGAGAAAGATTATTTTTCTATAGACCTCTTTGGGAGAGAATCTGGAAGGTTATGATTTGGATTTTATCTTTTTCTAGCTACATTCCCTCTGGGCCTTCAACCACTTCTTCCCATGAAATGAGGGACAATCCCTTCTTGGGTCAGTACACCTGAAAATCCCAAAATATAAGGAGGCGATGGGATGAAGTGTGGAAAGTGGTAAGTATGATTAGGAATGACACTATGACTTGTCAATGGGACCTCCCAATAGAAAACCCATCCCTAAGGGTGACCACTTACTAGGGAGCAATGTCAACCACCAAGGTGAAAAAGGGCAAAGATCATGGAAAAGTTGCTAATCTGATTTGCAACATGGAAATCACTAGATAACAAGATACCTAGGTGCCAGAGTAGGATTTTTTAACATGGTATTAGAGAACATGCTCTAAGAGGAAGCCAGATATCAAATCTATAGTAGTTGATAGTAGATCTATTAGATCTATAGGATATATTAACAAATCCATAACCAATAGGCAAAAATTGAAGGACAAATTTTAGGGAAAAAACCATACTATAATAAGATCAGCTTCCACGATACAGTGCAAGTATTCTAGCAAAGGTCACGCAGATAGTGCAGATATTCTATTATAGTACATGCAGAAATAGCGTGAGTATCAACATACAGTCTGCACGGTTAGCATAGATTAGCACTAGCAAAGGCTGTAACAAGGGCAGTTTCAATAGCTAGGGAAGATCAATAGGTCCAGACAGTGGAAAACATGGTCCGAGCAGTAGGAAATTTTTGTTGGGTGGCTTGTTGAGAAATGGAATGAGGTCGAGAAGCCAACAGGGAGATATCGAATAGGTGAAGAAGGACTTTCTCCTAGAGATCAAATCTACATAAGAGAACATAGAAGCAAAGAAGGACTTTTGCTCATGTGCTTGAGTCATCGACTTTGGAGCAAAGATAGACTTTTCCTTAAGTGCTTGAGCCATGAAGGATTGTGACTCAAGGGGATCTCAGATGGGTTAAGAAGGACTTTCATCTAGAGATCAGAGGATGATAGATCTATTGGATTCAATGACTCATAGATAAAGAAAAGAAGGATTTTTTCTCAAGGAGATCTTAGTAAGGGGTGAAGAAGGACTTTCACCTAGAGATATATTTAGTCTAAAGGAGAAGAGAAGTGGGAAAGGAAATAGTAGACAAATATGGTAACAAGGACAAATTTAGGTAGATCTGAGCAACAGATCTGAGCCACAAAAGTAGTAGGAGAAATCATATCAGCGTCGTGAATAGAAAACAGATCTGGTAGCAAGGATAGATCTGGGCAGTAGAGAAGTTGCGGGTATAGGGTCGTACAACAAAAACAAAGTTGATAGGTTGCAAGAGTTGGCTACTTCTCAATGGAGATAAAGACACACAAAGTGATATAGTGTGATCTCATTGAATTGGGCAGAGAAGGAATTTTATCCAAGTGTGCAGGGGCAGGTTCCAAGGAAAGGAGCAAGGGGAAGTAAAGGAGTAGCATCCAAAAATATCAAAGGATAGATATTGAGGTGTGATAGGCTAGGATGTTTTGTTGTTTTATATTATTCTTCAGTTGGGCCATTATCCCAAGACAAGATCCTAGATTTTATATTAATAAAATCAACTAGAGCTAGATTCACAGGAGCTATTCAATAGTCTGACGGAGGATTCAAATGTTCATGTGGAGCTTGGTGATCATTCCAAGTATGAAATGAATGGGAAGGGAACTATCATGTTTCATCTTGAGTTAGGAGGTTTTTGAAAGACATAGGATGTGCTTTATGTACCAGAGTTGAAGAAGAACTTTCTCTCAATTTTAGTTTTCGAGGATAGAGGTGTTGTCGTGACTTTTCAGAGAGGGAAAGTACACATATGTCCAGAGGGAGCTAGCCCTGACACAACAATGAGGATTGGTGTCAAAGATGGCATTTTATACATGTTGCAGGGCCATCCTATAAGAAGATTCAAGGGGATGTTGGATTGATGTTAGTGTCATAGGATGAGGAGCAGGAGGCTCTGAAGGGTGAGTGGCTGAAGGATGAGAAACGTTCACAAGCTTCCAGTGTGGGGAGTCAACCTTCAGATGGGAAGAGGGAGTTATCCCCTTCTAGTTCTATCAAGAGACCGAGTTGGTACGAGATGACATCGATGGATGCCTAGGAGCACATTGAGGGAGAGAAAGCCTTTGACAAAGTTTCCAAACTTCGTGGCATTGATATGTAGCATCATCAATTCCACGACTTCCAGTATTCAGGGAGAAATTGACTAGTAGGGTTGGAGGATTCTAGTGAGTAGGATGATGTGTGTGGCATTGTGCTTGGGTCGGAGGGAGAACCAGTTATAGGTGGCTCTTCGAGAAATACCTTCCTTGCTAAGAGGGAGTGTTGATGTTTGGTAGCATCATACAAGCATTTCCACACAGGTTTAAGTGTCTATATGTGTGGAATTCGTCCAAAATCCTTCTACATTTAGACTTTAATTTAATTAAAGGAATTATTAAAGTAAAGTGATTTTGTTAGTGAGCTAAGTTTTATTTAAGGAAATGATTTAATTAGCATTAGTGAATTAAATATAGCCTTTTATATCAAGTGAGTTAAGAACTAATCTTAGTTGTCAATTTGGATATTAGGGTTAGGTCATAACTCAATCTTATAAAAGCATGGCAAGGGTGAAGGAGAAAATAATTTTCACATAAAGATAACAAAGAAGGAATTTTTCTAGTGTGGAGTCGATTCCATTCACTTTGGAGCAAATAACAACTTTTGGTCAAGTCCTTGAGTCATGAAGGACTGTGAATCAAAGGGGTCTTGGACAAGAGCAAAGAAGACGTTTTCTCAAGGATTGGATCACGAACGACTGCGATTCAAAGAGATTTTGGATAAGTGGAGAAGGACTACCACCTAGAGATATAGGCCAAAGGAAGAGAGAGAGAGAAAGTGTGCAACAAGAGGATCAAACCATTGTAGGACAATGTAGGTATTATGGTATAGGACGCGCAGTCAACATGAGTTTCAATGTACAAGTTGCATAGATAGTGAAAGTATTGTGTTACAAGCCATGCAAAATAACATGAGTATCAAAGTAAAAGTCATGTTGTCTTCGTACAAGATCATACAACCATTTTGGTAGTAGATTATCCAATCAGGTTTTGATGTACTTTGTCTCTTTTTCTAATTGGGCCATTTTCCCAATAAGGGAGCCCTTGTAAGCTTTGAAGTTATTTGAATGGTATTCTTAGTTGATGGGAAGAATATCTTTGTGTATTGTACATGAGATTTTTGGTTTCCAAAATTGCTTCCGCTATCTTTTTTTGAGTTGAATATTCCAACTGTGTATTTTTGTTTTGTGAGCTTCTAATATTATTTGCAGTAAGGAATTCACTAGATAACAAGATACCTAGGTGGCAGAGTAGGGGTTTTCAACATTAGCAAGGAGGAGAAGGAACTAGATCATGATGATTCTACTGCTAAATTTTCTCTACATATTCAAATATACAATTTGTTGTATATATTATTTCTATAGTGAAAATTTTAGTTCAAGTTAAAACTTTCATCAATTGGTGTAATGTAACCATATGATAGCCCCAAGGGTTAGCTCAAGTGACCATGAGCCAAACGTGAGATATATCCCCCAAGTTGGGGAGGTGATGGGTTCAAACCTATTAATACCCTCAGGGTTGGTGCTCAAAATTTAGGCACCAACAATTTACCTTGGTTACCACCTGTCAATGGTAGTGAAGTCTTTAGGGATTTCCCATGCATGGTTATACAAAAAAATAAAAGTAGCCATATAATTAGCTTGAATAAGAAATATGTTGTTGAATTTTGGTTATCTTGGATAAATACAAAATTTGGACAAGGGCGTGTGTCATGTTATCAAACTAGGCAATAAGAATTACATGAAATTTAAATTAGGCAAGGAAAGTTTTGGTTAAAAATTAAGTTTGATTTTGTTTTCCCTAAGTGGTACATATATATTCTAAAATTTGCAATGAGAGCTCATTTTTCCCAGTGTGAGGAGAATGTGTGGGAGAGAGTTGAGGAAATTCATCCCACCCATCCTTTCTTTGAAATTAGAGGATTCTTATGGTTAATCTATGGGTGAATCTTTACCCATCACTGATTGTGCATGTTTTTTTTGGTTTTGTGTATTCTCATATATTGAGTAATGAAGCTTAGATCTCTGGAATTTGTATGCATTCCTTGCAATATTTTTTGTTACAGAGTTATGAAAATAATGGGAATGGAAATGTAATGTCCCCTTCGAAGGATTACCCAACCCATAAGGAAGGGATACAACCTAGGTTCAAAGATCTCAATATAAATTCAAACCCATTAAAACTCCAATAACAATTGAATTCATACATGTATTAAACTAAATAATGGAATGGAAATTAACATCCATAACTCATTAAAACCATAGATTCCATACCCATTTCATTCATAAATTGAACATAAGCTTAAATTGTAAAATTATAAACAAAGATTTAAGAGTAAATATTGAATGCTTATCAAGCGTGGTAGGTGTAGGGGGAGTCTCCATGATCCCAGTAGGAGCAAGATCGTTCAATACACCTAGGGGATGGGAAATGTGTTGAAGAATATAGACAAAGCTTACTCACTATGGTGTGGACTCCTCATCGCAAAAAGAACATGGGATCAAGACCTTGTCTGTCTTTGGGGATTTATTTCTAATTATCAAAGCAATAATTACCCAAATGAACCATGGAGGGAACAAGCTACACGGCATTATCTCTATAATCAAATAGGTTTTATCACAATTCAATAAGGTCTCCATCTTCCATATCAGGAGGAATCTAAATGGTGAGGTGAATGCATGGGCAAAATATGCAACTTCTTTGAATCCTAGAATCATTATGGAAAGTGGGGGTTCCAACCATGTCATAATCCCCTAAATATTTGAATTAGTGGGTAGTATTGAACACCAAATTTAGTTTGTAGTGGGAATTAATGAATATCCAATCCAATTTTCCATTATTGAGGACTCATAACTAAAGTTGCATGTGGAAATGCATCAAGAGCAAGTGATCCCCCTGCTCTCATTTAGTGCGGCAGGTTTCACTCACGGGATATCATTACTCCACAATGAAACTATGTAATGGCATGGGACTATTTGAGCGCATAATTTCCTAGGGAAATGGACCAAAGGTGTTGTTTGGTGGTGGTTGGGCACATTTCCCGAGAGTGATTCTAGAGATGGTGTGGGAGGTCTGTTTGAGTTTTAAAAGGGCGAGCATAGGATTGGTTTGCTGAGATGCTATTATGGATGGTGGAGAAGGGGAAGGTTTGGTTTCCAATTCAATTTATCATATGTAATATCCTGGTTTGCAAATTTGCTTTGTTTATTTTTTTCTTCCCTACGAGGTTGTATTTGTGCGGCACAATAGGTTATGTATTCTGGAGCAGTGGAATTGGGGGGTCTCTTCTTAATTGTTGTCTTGGATATTGGTTTAGAGTGTTACCATCCAACTCTATATGATAGGTACCCAAGTAATAAAGGAAACCCATGCAACTATGGCAAGTGATGATCTCAAAGAATTGAAGCAGGTTTTGAATAGGAACAAGGAAATAAGTCATGCTAATAGTAGCGCCCTTCTAGTCATTTCCTCCAAGGTTGTAGAGTTGGAAGAAGCTAGTATAACCCAAAATGCTAATTACTAGAATCTTCTTATTCTCTAGAAGCACCAGAATGATTCTTTAGAGACAGAATGTAATGAGATACATTCTTTGGTTTTATCACAACATGTGGATAATTTCTCCCTAGCTTCCAATAACCATGGAACTCAAAGATCAAATCAAGTAGGGGGAGTCAATGCTGAGATAGTTTATCAGAATTAGGTTCCCATGGAGATTGAAGATGCATGAATTCCTCACTATGGCAAGGAGAAGGAAGAGAAGGATAGAGTGCACTATAACCATATATATATATATATATATATATATATATATATATATATATATATTATGTTTGGCAGAATCGACAACTGGGTCGAGCTCGTACCCATGTGACACGTGGTCAATTCCGACTGCTGCCACTATAACCTCCAGGTGTGCTACGATGCCCACTACAAAACACACAAGACAAGGAAGGGGTTTCAAACTTGTAACCTCACATAACCTCTTCACCCCCGAGGGCTATATATATATATACTCTATTTTGGTTAAAGAATAGATTGAATGCTTATATTTTAACCAAGATGGTCTAAGAAACTAATTGTGTATGAGCACTTTTCCACATAAAAGTAGGTATCCAATGCAAATTCCACCCCAAGTTGGGATATGAGGCCACCAGGGCAAAGGAAACTAGCTAAAGACTCACAAGATACTTGACCCAACTCAAATTCTCTCAGTTTTAGCTAATTTATTCATAACTAAGCACAATAGGTAACCATCTAGCCACCAAACAAAATTACCCACACAACTTAAGGAAGACATATCCCTTCTCTAATCAATAGTACCTCAATAATATTCTCTCTTCTAGTGCTCTTAATGTAGGAAGGAAGAATCCATCACGTTGTTTGTGTTTTGGAATAACTTGGCAAAAAAATACCTTAGCTCTAAGGCACCCAAGGACCAATATTTAATAAGATAAAGGGAGGTTTTCCAAAGAACCTAGCCTCTACACTCCTCCACAACCATCCCCCTCTCTTCCTAGGTCCATGAAATTAATAAACTATAGCTAATTTGGTCATTTTAAGGTTTATATATTAGTCTTAAGCATGAGGATTGTAATTTTCAAAACTTGGGTGCTTGAACATGAGAACCATGAAAGGTGAGTGAGTGAATGATTTAAAATGGAAAGAGTGTGCATGAGAATGGAGGATGAATGAATTTTCATAAGGATGGGGACTCTTACACTTCCCTATGATGATTGTACCTAGGCCCCATGACTTCGTAACTATGTGAGGTAGACTTTCTCACCAACCACCACATGCATTCAATGATTGACTTCTAAGTCAAAGATGGTGGATGAGATTTAAATAAATCACATGATAAAAGGTAGGAGTTAGGAAACATGGGATTAGTTCTCCCCCCCTTCCCTTAGGCCCCTTTCCTCTTCCGCTCTAGTGGACTTATAGCCCCTCTCATGCTCTCCATGGCCATCATGGACCTTTATATTAATTTTTGACATAATAATTACATATCTTGAGCATACCATGGAAGGTTTATCACATGGTACATAGAAATAATAAATACCACAATTACATGCCTAGCCATTCAGTGGTTGAGCCTTGGCCTTAAACTCTACTTTGGGAATCCATATAACATATTTACATTGTTTACACATGGAGTCGTTTATTCAAGCTCATATGACTTGACCCCATCATTATGAACACTTATTAACAATTTTTACATAATCCGACATAATGCACCCAAAGAGTCAAAATCAAGTAATTACAAAAAAAACCCTCTCTTGCTGACTTACTCTCAAAACAAAAATGGTGAAAGCATTCATCCATCCTATTTCATCTCATGGAGACCAAGTTGGAGAAAAACAAGTGAGACAAAAGCCCTCTCAATATCTTTGCAAATACTCAGCTCATGGATGATAACTCTCTATTATGTATGGGAAAATCCTTCTTTGCTTTAATCTTCTTTTTATTATTCTCCATGATTGAAGTATCATGCTTTTTATGAATTCCTTTTTCTATAAGCACATAGGTTGGAAATTAAAAAAATTTACTTAGAGTGGGTTTCCCATTAGCTAAATTTGTTATTGAATTGGTTTAGGTCAGGATAAATTCTTCTTCTCCATAGATGAATTCTAAATATAGTTAAAGAATGTTGGGCAACTCCATGTGAAAGAAAAATCCTTGATACATTCATTCCTTGAGTAAAATTTGCTTATTTAAAGAGTTTTCGATCTTGGATTTTCATATTTTTGAGTATATATGTGTCCCAAGTTTATATTGAAATTATATAGATAATGGATTGAAGGGAAGGGAAATACCCATGGTATCCATCCATCCATGGAAACACCATGGTGTCATCCATGGCAAGCCATGGTGCATGCCTTAGATCGTAAACCATGGGAAATATGGTGGCCCTGGACACACGCCATGACAACATGGAAACCCATAAAAAGTGGATATTTCTTTTGGCAACAAGCTCATCCCCTTTCAATGATTTCTTGCATAACTTGATATTACTCATTTTTATTATAAAAAGAATAGTAAATAAGACTTTGATATGTGCCCAATCCAACGCTAAATGTGTGGTTGATGTGGGTAGGTCAAGTGTTGACTCCAAATTACTAATTTGGTGGTTAAATATGAATGGTGAATGTTACTTAGTGCAAGCTCATCCCCTTTCAATGATTTCTTGCATAATTTGATATTACTCATTTTTATTATAAAAAAGAACAGTAAATAAGACTTTGATATGTGCCCAATCCAAATGTGTGGTTGATGTGGGTAGGTCAAGTGTTGACTCCAAATTACTAATTTGGTGGTTAAATATAAATGGTGAATGTTACTTAGTGCTTGGATTGGGTGGCTTAGTTTGGCCTCATTGGAATACAAAGTTTTGTTGTGTTGAATTCATTATAAACTTAAAAAGAGTCTTCATTTGTTGATGAACCAATTCATTGCCATATTGTTTGAACATATTTGTCATGTATTGATGAATGCTAGCAATTTATCCAAAGTTATCTTGCAATAAATTGCATATGTGAGTAATCTATATTTTTTTTTCTTGGATTGTACTAAAGGAAGTTTCTTTGGATTCTTCACAAACAATAATGATAGAAATGGAAACAATAACATTACTACTTCCTTTAACATCCAACCATTTAGTTGTGGAAACAATAATAAGTAAATCCATAACTACTACCCACATGCTCATTAATACCTTAAATGTGATCTATTTGAGGATTTGTATTACAGATTAGATACTCGATTTTGAAGATCATACATATTAGATATCAACATTTTTTTCTCAAATGAATTCATTCAAAAACAATGTGGATCCAACATTTTTGATGTATTGTGAATAATAAATGTTACTATTGTGACTCAAGCATGATTTATGATAAACAAAACATGTATTTGCATTGAAAGCAATATGATTAAGACTACGATTTGTTGTTATTATCATTGGCAATAATATGTTATGTTTTACTATTATTGTTTTTTTCCAAGAAAAAAAGTCATATATTTGTTATTTCAAACATAAATCAAAATATACATTGATATGTTCCTTTAAAATGCTCCAAGGAACTTAGTCTATCTTCTTTTCAGGAAACCAAAAAAAAATATTATAGATCTTCATATGTTCTATTTAATACAATTTTCCATTATCCCTTGCCTTTTAGGGATCTTTGATAATAAAAAACACAAGTTATCTCTAGTATTTGAACATAAAAGCATCAAAATCTAAACCGAGATATCAATCTATTCCTTCAAGATCTTGGACTAAACTTTTCGCAATGAGAAGGTTTGTCATAAATAGACCTATTGAGAGTTGGAAGGACATTATTGTCCTCTACTTTGTTTGTGCTAAAAATAATAGATTTAAGAGTTAAAGCTTGTTGTGATCATTCATATGCCTTAGGCATTTAATTCTCTATAAATGTGCTAAAAATAAATCTCTAGAAAGTTCCTTTTACTCTCTAATACTTTCCATTATTAGGAATAAAAGTAAGTTTTCCATGTTGTTTTCCCAATCGATGATTAACTTAGAGTGGGATCTAAATTTGGATTATACCTTTCTCATAAGTTATTCTCATCAACAACTAGATTACATACATCTTGGTCCTATTGTTTGTACCTTCCCACAAAACAACTTTAAAAGTGGTACCATGATTTTCATTCAAGAATGATACACTTCCAGTTCCACAAATCCCTTGCCATGTTCCATAAAAAAATCTCTAAGCATAATTGTTATAATTTTTAAAAAAAATTCTGAATCCTTGGTGCCCTCTCTTTTCCTAGTTTCCACATCCCTCCATATGCATAACTAATTTGATAAAATAGATAAATAGTTAGTATCTCCTTATTCTGGAAAGTCATTTCAATCCTAGACATCCAAAGAGCCCATGAAACAATTCAAGAAAGAGCCTTATGTTCTTTTACAGATTGATACTTTAGTTAACTTTCCATATATATGATCATAGAATCCCCTACCCTACTTCATTTTCTATCTCTCAATTTCAAAGCTTCCTCCCAAAATTTTCTAGTAAAGGGACAATGCACTAATATATGATTAATTGATTCTTCTTTTTCTTACACTGGATGCATGTTCCTAGCCCTTTCTAGGTCCTTTTCCTATAGTTGTCCGAAGTTAGAACTTTATAGAATAATGTTAACCACAAAAATAGTCCTTTTTTCAATGGTTCTTTAATTTTGCAAATGGGATTCTACCACCACTTATGTTCACCTTCTTCAACTTCCCCAAAAATGGCCTTATATCCTAATTATGCATTGAACGTTTCTATTGAGCTATTTTTTGACAAAATAATTTCATCTTTTTCATCCTTGAGCCTAATATCACTTTCTTGTAATCTATGAATAAATTGATTCCATTCCTTTGCTTCCTCTCCTTATAGATCTATGTTGCCAACACTTTTCCATCCTTGGTTCCAAATTGAGGTAGTCTTTGGATCTATTGCCTCTACTAAATAGTGAATATATTTTCTATTTAGAATGATAAATTAAAGGCTCTTATAGCCTATAAATTCTTTCATGGCACACCCATGTGTCCTCTCCTTTTCTCAATCTATCTCCCTTTCCTACTCTCTATGCCCATCAATTCCCTACCATATGTAAACCTTTAACTAGAACCTTCCATATTATGGAAATCCCAATATTGACTTAGGTAGGATCCTAATCTAGTCCTCCGTTGACAAAGGATCAATATAATTGGAAAAAAACATGTGTTTCCATAACCCTTCATGGTTCATCAACCTCCAAAGACTCTTTGTTTCCAATGCTTGACCAAAGCAGTGAATGTTCTTCAAACCCTTGCCGTCTACTTCCTTGGATTTTGCTAGATTGTTCCATTTTGCCGAAGAGATACAATCCCTTTCTCTTTTCCATGTCCATGAAAAGTTGTAGTGTTTCTTCCTAATTTTCTCCAATATACTTTTTGGAACATATGCTAAAGAGTGTCAATATACAAGGATCATTGAATCCATGACTGATTTAATTAGGGTCAATCTTCCTCCTCTTTATAAACACCTATAACACTAATTAGAGACTCTACTCTCTACTTTTTCATATAGCCAAGTCTAGTTTTTGAACCTATAGCCATTCAATTTCAACTTGAACCTTAGATATTTGACACCATTATCAAAAGGAGATACATTAAAAGGTAAAATTTGATCTTTCTATCTTTCTTGTTCAACTTTTAAACCATTAAATAAGATGTAGATTTGTGAGCATTTATCTCCATTCATGTCGTTCTATAATGTAGATCTAATATTTCTTCATACCTTTTTATTTCCCTTGTATAGCAAAGACCAAACAAAATATCATCATCCATAATATTAAGTGGGAGAGAATTAGAGACCTCCTCAATTGGATCCCTTTTATGGATCCTCCCCTCTTATATGGTTTTTACAATCCTAATTAAGCCTTAACAACCAATAAGAAGAGACAAAGAGACATAGGGAAGCCATAAATTAGTGTCCTTCAAGAATATAAAAATATGGACATTAATCCATTAATCAAGAGGACAAATGAAATTGAAGTTAATGTTAGTGTTTCTGTTTAAAATGTATCTATTTCTAAACACATGACAAATGTGAGTTAAATTCACTTAGATTCTTTCAACTACCCAACTAGTTTTAAGTGTTTGTTGAACCTCTTGAATCCTATAAATTAATTGATAACTCTCTTATGTATTTTGATTAATGGAGCTCAATCCTATAAATTGATAACTCTCTTATGTATTTTGATTAATGGAGATCAATAGATCACCTCTTCCAGATTTGCATTGAGAACGGTTGCCTTGGCCTGTGAAAGCCATTTAGGCATCACAGACGGGAGACGACGGTGAAGGACATCACTGGTATCCTTCATTCAGCTTAGAGAATTCACCTTCTGCTCTAGCCTTTAAGAATTTTGGAATGTAGACAGTTGGGCCTGTTTTTGCTTGGAAGCAATCTCTTTCTCCAGTTTTCTTCTAGTCTCCGAGGGATCAATCGGCAGGAAAGGAGGGGCGGGGATGATGGTGATTTTTCCAGATCGGGCGACCCATCTCATTTTTTTTGTTGATGAAACCTAGCCGCTTCTCATGAAGATTTCAGAAGGGTATTTTATCCTCCAAGAAAGTCGGTCCCTGGAAACAAACAGTGCTTTCATTGATCCACTCAGTGGCAGGGAAACTAGCGGCCAGATTAGACATCTACCCTAATACGTCCGACTTTCTTGTAGCTGTTGCCTATTTGGTAATGGTGGCACTAACATCAGTAGAAGAGTTGTGATATTGTTGGTATCATGGCATAGCTGCAAATCGTGATCATTCCCCTCCCTCTCGGTCCTGGTGGCGTGTTCGTTCTTGCCCTTTATCTGTCAAATATGACGTCCACTAATAACAATTGAGATCGCAGGAAGATTTGAGTTGGCGTTGGCTAGCTGTTTTATCAAGTGGTTTTTTTCACCACAATTTGATGATATAAATTTATAGGAATCACTATTTTTTATTGTTCAAAATCCATTTTTCCAAATTCGAAGTTTTGAGAGTTGGAGTATCTTTATCAAGCATGTTTTAAGAGCTTAAATTCCCATCCTTAAATTCCCATGTTTTAAGAGACCATGATACATGTGCATAGTGTTTGAAGAAATTAAAACGATTTTGTATTTTTTTTTATTAGAGCCTATTGTAAACAAAATTTAAAATTTTCAGACATAGATATGTGTTCTCTTTGTATTCTCTATTGTAAATGGAGGAGTTAAGGACTCTTGAGCTCCTAACCCCCATAACTATCACACATGGAAATTTAAGATGTAACCATCACAATCAAAAGGGACACCAAGGAAATTGAGAGGTTTGCATATTGAAACAAACTTGATGAAGCCATGGGTCTCATTGCTTTGCATGTGTCAAATAGTTTGTTGTTCTACATTGTTGATTGTAAAACTCTGAAAGAAAGTTGGGACAAGTTGGCTTCCTTATTTGGCAAAGTCAATGAATTATGAGCGTTGCAATTGGAAGCGG
This sequence comes from Picea sitchensis, assembly GCA_010110895.2. Taxonomy (NCBI): domain Eukaryota; kingdom Viridiplantae; phylum Streptophyta; class Pinopsida; order Pinales; family Pinaceae; genus Picea; species Picea sitchensis. The sequence continues at coordinate 114,976 of SNQJ01S0024378.1, forward strand.
AATTGTCATTGCTTATGCCTGATGAGCATGCATCTATTGAAGATTATCTTGCCAAATTCAGGTCATTGGTGGCACAACTGAAAGGTTGTGGAAAATCCAAATATGATGAGTGCATTTTTTTGATTCTATGCAAATTGAAAGGTCCTTATCAAGTATTTTCTTCTACATTTTACTCTATAATGGATGCACTAGGGGATGAATTTAAAATTCCTTCTGTTGAGCTTTTTTGTGAGCGGCTCACAAGGGAACAATCAAAGCTTATGCAACTTGATGCCCTTTCAAACTCTAAAAATCAAGCTCTTGTGGCCCATTCTTCCAAAGGTAAGCATAAAGCCCCATATAAAAAGAAAAAAGATTATACACAAGGTAGTGAGACTCCCTCCAAACCCCAACAAAAAACCAAATCATCTCCACCTTCCAAGTCCGATGAGTCTTCCTCCAAGACAAAGAAGAAAAAGTCAGATGAAACTTGCATCTTTTGCAATGGTCCAAAACATCCATAATCAAAATGTTGAAAGAAACTTGAGGCATTTAATGAATCCATGCAACAACAAAACATTTATGTGTCCAAATCTTCTTCGACAGGTAAAGGGCATGCCTTGTCTACTTGGGCCTTGTATGCATCTTCAGATAGTTGGATATTTGATTCAAGTGCATCTCATCATATGACTCATTCCAATGAGTTATTACCTTCAACATCTGACTGTAACATTTCTTAGATTTCCATTGGAGACTCTACACAGCTTGATGTTTTAGGATCAAGCACTGTGCAATTAGATAAAGGGTCCATCAATGATGTTCTTCTTGCTCCTGACATATTTACTAATATACTCTCAATTTATCATATCTTCCATTTTGGTGGTGGGAAAATAGTAGTGTTCTCTCCTAATGATTTAGTCATTCAAGAACTACATAATCCATACATTGTTGTTTCCTATGGAAGAGTTGATCATAGCTCCAGACTATACAAGTTTGTTGGTTTTGAGCCTTTCTCAGCTTTCTCTTTCATTGCACATGTTGATTCTTTGAGTAGGCTTTGGCATGAAATATTTGGACATCTAAACTACAAGTACTTGTAGCAGTTGAGCACCCAAAAATTGGTTCATGGACTCCCTACATTTTCGTGTATTGATGGAGTTTGTCCATGATGTGTTCTTGGAAAACAACATCAAGATCCATTTCTAAAAGGAAAAGCCTTGCATGCTACAACACCTCTTGAGTTGGTACATAGTGATCTCATGATTTTTCAACTCACTCATTTTTAGGGGCTAAGTATGCACTCACTTTCATTGATGACTTCTCACGACACTCTTGGGTGTACTTTCTTAAGTTCAAGAGTAAGGTCTTTGCCACTTTCAATACCTTCAAGGATTTTGTTGAGAAGCAGTCCTCTCATTCTATGAAGAATTTGTGCAAAAATAATGGGGGGGAATATGTCAATCATAAATTCAAAGATTTTTACAGAGGACATGGTTTTATGCATCAACATTATGTTCTCTACACCCCTAAGCAAAATGGTGTTGCTGAGAAAGAACAAGACATTGAAAGAAATGGTGAACTCCATGATTCAGTCCAAGAACATGTCATCTTCCTTCTGGGTCGAAGCACTGAACTGTGCAAATCACATTTAGAATTGGATGCCTCATAAAGCAATGTTGCATATGACTCTAGAGGAAGCTTGGAGTCATGTTAAGATTAATGTCTATACTTTTAGAGTATTTGGCAGTGCGACGCGTGCATTAATTCCAAATGAAAAGAGAAAATCTATGGAGAAGAAGATCCAACCATTGATATTTGTTGGTTACTATGAAGACATGGATGCACATAGGTTATTTGATCATATTACTAGTGATGTCTTGTTTCGGGGGGTTGTCCGCTTTGATGAGCATTTCAAACACTCATATGACCCTACTCTCTCCATAAATTACCATGATGGTGTAGATCATGCTGACATTTTTGTTTTTGAAGAATAAGAAGATGAGGAACATCATAAAACTGCAGATGAGGAAATTCAACTAGTAAAAAATCATCCAACAACAACTGAGCAACCTGCACATGAACAAATTTATTAGGAACAACGATTAAGGAGGAGCTTTTGGGAGAAAAATATACTTGATCGGTATGGTTATGAGCCAACATATTTCAACTATTTTTCTCCTACTCCTTACAACATTCGGCCATAGAAGACAAGTATCTCTCTTTTGAGTCATGCCATTTTAGATGATCCCCAATAATTCTTTGATGTTGTTGGGAAAACTGAATGGGAAGTTGCCATGATAGAGGAGTATTCTTCCTTGATGAAGAATCACACATGGGATCTCGTTCCACTTCCTAAGGGACGAAAACTAATTCATTGCAAATGGGTCTATAGAATCAAATATGAAGCAAATGGTTCTGTTGAAAAACATAAGGCATGACTAATGGCCAAGGGCTTTTCACAGGTTGAAGGGATTGATTATTCTAAGACTTTTTCTCATGTTTCCAAGATGAATTCCATATGTCTTTTGATTTCTCTTGTTGGCTCTCAAGGATGGTAAGATTACTAGATGGATGTGAAGCGTGTTTTTTTGCATGGGAATTTACAAGAGGAAATCTACATGGAGCAGACTCCTGGTTTTGTGCAAGACTCTTCTCTTGTATGTAGGCTTCGACACTCGTTGTATGGCCTAAAAAATATCCTTGAGCTTGGTATGAGAAGATGGATGGTTTTCTAATCACTTCAAGGTTCCAACGTTGTCATTATGATCCTACTATTTACACTAGAAGTGATGCACCGATCTCATGATTCTAATTTTGTATGTGGATGACTTAATTATCACAGGGATTTCTTCATCCTTGATTTAAAATGTTCAACAATGATTGATGGAATAGTTTGAAATGACAGATATTTGTCTTTTGCACTATTTTCTTGGTTTGCAGGTTCTTCAGTCTTCAAAAGGAATCTTTGTTTTTCAGCAGAAGTATGCCCTTGAATTACTTCAACACTTTGGCATGGTTGATTGTAAGTCAACACCTACTCCATTCCAACCAGGTGTCACCCTTTCTACCAACTACTCTTCACCGCGAGTCAATCCGTCGTTGTATCGATAATCGGTTGGGATTCTACTGTATTTGAATCATACACATATTGAAACATCCTTCACAGTTGGGCTTGTATCTTAGTTCTCTCAAGATCCTCATGAGAGTAACTGGAAGGTAGCTATGCACATTCTCTATTATATTCGAGACTCGACCAAGTTTGGAATTCAGTACACCCTAGGTGCTTCTTAGCTTGAGGGTTTCACTGGTTCTGATTGGGCTGGTTCCATTGTTGATTAGAAGTCCACTTTTCTCTTTGTTTATTTCCTTGGGTACGCTCCTATTGCTTGGTCTTGTAAAAAGAAATCAACAATTGCATTATCATTTGCAGAGGTTGAGTATCAAGTTGTTGTTCTTTCTAGTCAAGAAGTCCTTTAGCTTCAATAGCTATTGAAAGAGTATGGCATTTCACAGGATCATCCCACTACTCTTTGGTGTAATAATGAGAGTTCCATTCACATCTCTTGCAACCCAATTGAGCATCAAAGGACAAAACACATTGAGATTCACATGCACTCCATTCGACAACTCATCCAAGATGGTGTTCTTCACTTGGAGTACTTTCTTACTAAAGAGAAGGTTGCTGACATCTTCACTAAAAAATTGGCATCCCCTCATTTACTTCAGTTACAATTGATGCTTGAGGTGAAGGAAGTTTTCCTTGGGGGGTCATATTGAGTCCTCCTACCTTCACCTTTTGTTTATGATGTATTCTCTCTTTTGGGGAGGAGTTTTTCCTACGTGTTTTTCTCCTTTTCTACAGTTATGAGAGTTTGTACATGACAATGTTTCTATATGTTTCTATTTAACTAGGAACACATGCATTTTATCTTATCAACCAGGGTTTCCAATATTCTTGTGAGATGTCGTGCATTCTATGTACATGATACAAAGTATTAACTTGTACAAATTTCCTAATATGCTCCTAAGAAAATGAAATTACATATTTAATCTACAAATCAAAGTGACATTGCGGAAAGGAAACACACCACTAAGTTATATCCTACTCTATCCATAAGTGTTGTAAAATCAGGCTACATTCAGTTATTTGATCTTCAAGATTGAACCTTGTAACAATGCTCTATTTTGGTATATTTGGGATACAACTTAATTTGAATTGGAAATTGCATTGCGGGAAATAAAAACAAAGCATGCTTGTGAAAAAGTAAACACACCACACTTCTCATCTAATCACGCAAATGTAAAAGAGAACATATAAAAGAGTTTAAGCTACAGGAATTAAAAATAACATGTATCCTACGGAAATAATCTACAACTTCACAACTTGTAAGTGAAATGGAACAACAACGAAGTAAAACTTGATGAGAAAATAAATAAGATTTATATACATTAGAGATAACTATTTACAGATCCAAATATCCTATTCTCTAGAGTGGGCCCACTCTAGAGAGCAGGGAGATGGGGCATTTTACAACAACTCTAGTAAATGAAAATAAGAACTCACACATTCAAAAGATAACCAACAAATGTTTTAGAGGCTGAGCACTCCGTTCTTATTCAAGAAAACCCCAAGTCCTATACATCATATTTCTGAACTATTGAGCTCGAATACAAAGCTTATCATATATAATATTGAGCTTATACCATTTTTAGAGTGTTTTAATAAAGCTAAAACGAATATGAAACAACTAACTACTTTTGCAAAACAACTACAAGAAATATCTCCTATTTCTATTTCGTTGGAGCTAGAGGAAACCTGTGATTAGTTGTTGGTCACTCCTTTCCTCATTCCTGGAGATTAATCATTGGTAAACAAGTTGTAGATTCCCAACAGAGTTTGATTCCCTTGTGCCTAGAGATTAATCATTGGTAAACAAGTTGTAGATGCCCATTGGTTTATGAATTTGTGGTATCTATCCATGCGTTTTTCAATCCATTTCTTTGATTGGTGGGGATTCATAAAATGTTTTGTGGCACATGTTGGAAGATGATTGTTTCCCATTCTTTCAAGAGAATAATTGCTTGTTGGAATGAAGGAGATTCATAACAAAATTTGTTCAATAATGCACCCATTTGCCAAATTGGGTTATGGATTTGTAGCATCATTATGTATCTCACTTGTTTTGATTGGTGGGAAACTAAAATGATTTCTTGGTAGACGCACAAATGTAACAATTTATTATTGACCAAGCTTCGTGGGTTGTAGTTGGCCTTTAAATTTGGAACTCACAAGAATATGGAAAAATAGAATTGCATACGTGGGCCCACAGAAACCCGTCAATAGTGATAACCATAAATTTTATCATTTATTGTCTTCTCCAAGTGGTTGTAGCATTGTCCATTGATTCATAGCATCTTTCCCCAAGTGACTGTGTGGTTAATGGTGGTCCATTTTGCTGAGCAAAATGCTTTATTTTGGATATATCTTAACCTCTTATAATTGCACCTTGGGTATCCTTATATTGATGAACTGAATATTTTCATGAAATTGTTTGTCGTCATAACCAATAATATTTTACCACTTGTGATATCAAAGTCTGCAAAAGTGCTTTGAAACTTCAAGATGATATGCATTAGTATAAATGTTTTATAAAATCCTTAAGCACCAATTAATTCTCCTCTAAGTTAATCCTATAAACAATAAATGCTTGTAAAGCAATCAAAAAATAGCTTGTTATTCTTGTAATTGAAATATTGGAAAATGGAGATGAAAACAATGTATTGGTTGAGACAAAAAGGGATATAGGAAGGAAAAAGGTTATAAAACATAGGAATGTGTATGGAAAAAGGATGACAATTTATGAGCTCATCAGTACTTGGGTACCTTATCATGCCTTGTTGTCGAGACCCATCTTTGTTCTTCTTTGTTCCTCCCTATGTTTCACTTATGGGGGGGTGTTAGTGTGTTTGTTTAAAATGTACCTATTTCTAAACACATGACAACTTGTGTGAGTGAATCTCACATAGACTCTTTCAATTTCCCAACTAATCTTAGGTGTTTGTTGGGCCTCCTCAATCCTATAAATTGAGGACTCTCTCATGTATTTTGATTAATGGAGATCAATAGATCACCTCTTCTCCTATAGGAGGTTTTGACTTTGTAGTCATTGACATACCTATGTGTTTTTCTCACACTTAAGTAGACCATTGTTAAGCCCTATAGAAATCCATATGTTATGTATACAACCCCTTATTAATCCCTATATATTGAATTATTACATTTCTAGTGTTATATTTGTATGTATGATAGAACCCTTCATTGCACCCTTTCATTATAATTGTACCCTTTATCTCTTGTATATATACCAAGGAGACATGGTCTTAGGATAATCTTATATCCTCTATATTATATTCTAAATTGGATATAAATAAGGTTTCCCCCTTGAAGTGGACTGTATTCATTGACTTTTTATCATTTTTAAGGCATTGAATCATAACATTTGGTATAAGAGCATCGATCCTAGGGTTTTTTTTCCTTCAAATGAGTCATCTTGGAATTTTCACTCTAAATGTTTTTTTGGAATGCTTTAGATAATGAAATTTGGAGGTTACTCAATAGACATATTCAAGTACATCTGGTAAAAATTTCAAGTTTTGGTTTGTTATACTTTAGGAGATATAGCCTATGGAAGATAGGGTTTTTGACTCATCTTGAAATCAATTTTAAAGGAGTTATCTTGGGTTTTTCATTATCATTTTTTTTCTGAGAAGTTTTCGATTGTGAAATTTTGTGGAGGCTGATAAAACATAATGAAGTATTTCTAATCCAAATTTTAGGTTTTTTTCCATTTATAGCTTCAAAGATCTCTTCTTCTGTGGAAGTTAGGGTTTGTGACTAGTCCTGAAATTAGTCTCAAACAAGTCATCTTTTTAATTTCTCTATAAATGAATTTTGGTGAAGTTTCAAACTTTGAAAATTTTATTATCCTTAGGAGACATAGCAAATTACATGTGGAAATATTTTCAAAAATTGAATCATTATAAGTTGTGAGATATTTCTTGTGGAAGTTGAGGCTTTTTACTAATCCTGAAATTAGTCTTAAACAAGTCATTTTGGTATTTGTGTTATAAGCTTTTATCAATGAAGGTTTAGGCTGTAAAATTTTTAGGAGTTTAAAAAGTCATATCAGAGTACTATAGGTTGAAATTTCAAACTCAAAAGGGTTCAAATTTTAGAGATATATTAGGACAAAGGTCAGCCATCCAAACATACTCCAAATTAGGGTTTGAAAGGTATGTAACTTACAATTAGCATAACTTTTGATTGAAAGATCCATTTTTGGTGATTCAAAAATTTGTGAAAAAGAGGAAAAATATGAGAATCATTATTTTCTCACATGGCTCCAAAGTCTCCTCCAAAATTTACTTCACCAAATAAATCTCCAGAGAGCTCGATCATGACTCAGGAAGAAATAGATGAATTTTTTCACCAAATTGAAAAGATGGAAAAGAAGATGAATGAAAATAGTGCATATATGGATAATAAGATGGATGAAAATATGTATCAAATGGAAAATAAGATGAATGAAAATCTAGAACATATGGAAAAAGAAGATGGAAGAATTGAAAATTTCCATGTATGATGTGTTATTACACACCCTAGATGAGAGACTGCCTAAAGGAGATAACAAGATGCAAGGAAATCATGAAAATGTAGAAGAAATAAATATGGAGTCCCAAAATCATGATTATTGATCACTTCAAGATCCACATCATCAAGATTTAAATACAGCACCAAGAAAGTACTTCATTATGAATATCGATATGATGAAGTTTGATGGTAAATATCCTATAATATGGATATTCTAGATGGAACAATACTTTTATCTACACCAAGTTTCAAGCTTACAAAGGTACCTATTGCATCCTTGTATTTAGAAAATGATCAATTTGTTTGGTATCAATGGCTTTGTGAAAGAAAAAATAAATCTATTATCTCTTGGTCCATTTTTATGGATGAATTGATATCACATTATGGGTATATTAAGAGAAATATATTCTTTAGTCAATTGATAAATCTTTGACAAAAATGTCTAATTATTGAGAACATTAAAAAATTCCAAAAGATCGGTCTAAGGGTAAATAAAATTTATGAGGATAATTTGTTAGATCTCTTTATGGGCACTTTAAAGGAGAAAATTCAACATGAGGTGCATCTAGTTCGAACCTAAATCCCTATAACAAGATTTCAATATGGAAAATAAAGTGGAAAACACAAATATGGCTAATAGAAGGGTGGCCACTAGCAACTATAGAGAGCACCATGTTCCCTCTCCCAGCCTCACTCAACCAACAAGGTTGACACTTCAACAAATGGATGAAAGAAGAGAAAAGGGACTATGTTTCAATTGTGACATCAAGTATAGTAAGGGGAATAAATGCAATGGGAATAAATTATTATAAATAAGCTGTGAATATGAAGAAGATCAAGAATTGGAGACATCATAAGATCTAGATCACAGGTTGGATATGAATCTCTCTTGTTAGGGACTCCAAGGATGTCAACTGTAATAGGAAAACTCATTGCAACAACTCACTTCTCTGTGGAAAACTCTTACATAGAAAATTCACTCTATAGGCCTAACGACCTACTTCTTCATGCATTTGCAACTCCAAAACAACTACCACAATGCCCACTATGACTTCCCTCAGGCTCCAACACTATGTTATCAAAATGGGGAAACACACAAATTATATGGAATTAATTATCCTCCCCCACAAATAGTCTCGTCCAATAGAATGGAAAAAAATGATTAAAAAGGGAGCCCATGCTTATTTCTTACACTACTATGCAATACAGGGTACTACTAAAGAGGACAAAAATGATGATCCCAAATTGGACAAAATTCTTGGAAAATTTAACACCATTTTCAGGAACTTCCTCCTGGGATTCCTCCACCTCGTTCTAGAGATCACATCATATAATTAATCCCCGGTTCTACACCAATTAGAAAATAATATTATAGACAGTCACATCAACATAAGACAAAAATTGAGCTCTTGGTTCAAGAATTATTGGACTGTGGTGTTATTACACAAAGCAAAAGTGCTTTCTCAGCTCCGATCATATTTGTTAGGAAAAAACATGGATCATATAGACTCTATATTGATTATCTAGAATTAAACAAAATTACGATAAAGGATAAATTTCCAACTCTAATTGTGGATGAGTTATTAGATGAGCTCCATAGTGCTAAATATTTCTCCAAGATAGACCTGAAGTCAGGTTATTACCAAATAAGAATTCGAGAGAAAGCGTTCCCAAAACTGCTTTATGTACCCATGAAGCGTTGTACAAATTCTAAGTCATGCCTTTTGGCATATCCAATGCTACCTACCTTCCAAGCAGTAATGGATGATTTATTCCGTCCGTATCTATGAAAGTTTGTACTTGTCTTCTTTGATGATATCCTTTTTTATAGAAATAACTGCAACTCACGCCTCAACCACATTGAGACAATATTAAAAATCCTTCAAGATAACAAGTTCTACGCTAACAAATCCAAATACAGTTTTGGACAAAAATATATAGTATTTTTGGAACATGTCGTGTTAGACGAAGGAATCAAGGTTGATCCGAAGAAAATTGCGACAGTTACTGAGTGGCCTAACCCCAAATCAATCACATCGTTACGAGGATTCTTGGGTCTTACTTGGTACTATAAAAGGTTTGTTCGAAACTATGCACAAATTGTGGCCCCATTAACAATATTATTGAAGAAAGATGCATTTAAGTGGAATGACGAAGCTGAAGCATGTTTTTGAAGGTTGAAGCTCTTAATGACACCCACTCTGGTTTTGTCAGCACCATATTTCTCCAAATAATTTGTCCTTGAATGTGATGCTTTAGGAGTTGGATTAGGTGCCATACGTATGCAAGATAATCATCCCATCGCATTTGAAAGTCGAAAATTCAAATCAAGGGAGAAAAAAAATTCAACATATGACAAAGAAGTGTTGGGAATTATGCATGCCTTGCTTAAGTGGAAACAATACTTGTTGGGAACGAAATTTCTCGTGAAAATGGACCACAATAGCTTGAAGTATTTTTTAACTCAGAAAAATATTTCATGAGAGAAGCAAAAATGGGTGAGCAAAATCCAAGTCTTTGATTTTGATATTCTTTTTAAAAAAGGGAAGAAGAATTTGGCTACAGACGAGTTATTAAGGAAACTTGATAATGATGCTACTCTATGCGCTATTTCCATCATCATTCCTGAATGGATCTCAAAATTTCAAACTGAGTATATAAAAAATCCAGAAATACGAAGGCTAATAGAAGAAGTCGAAAACAACCTAATTGCAAACCCTAAATTCACTTGGGAGAATGACATACTATGGTACAAACAAAAAATATTTTTTCCCAGTTCATCCAAGTTCAAACTCCAAGTTTTGAAATAAAATCATGATTCTTCGTCAACAGGCCATGTGGGGTTTTTCAAAACTTACTACAATATATGCCAGTCCTTCTTCTAGAAATGTATGTGACTCGACATTCACAAATATGTGGCCGAATGTGACACCTATCAACAAAAAAAGTTTGAAACTAATGCTCCTATAGGTCTTCTGCAACCCCTTCATATCCCAACCCAAAAATGGTTCGAAATATCTATGGACTTTATTAGTGGTTGTCCTAGCTCTAAAGGAAAAGCTACTATATTTGTAATCATCGAACGATTAACCAAATATTCCCATTTTGTTAATATCTCTTCAAAGGCCAAGGCTAGCCAAGTCACTGATAACTATGTTAAAAACATTTTTAAACTTCATGGATTTCCCAAAGTTATCGTAAGCGATAGGGATCCCAAGTTTACTAGCAATTTTTGGAAGGAATTATTTTGTCAGGTGGGGACATCCTTAACCATGAGTACTTCATACCATCCCAAGACAGATTTCCAGACTGAAGTGGTTAATAAAGGCCTTGAAAGGTATCTAAGGAATTTTTTGAATGATCGTCATACACAATGGATCAATTGGCTACATCTCGTAGAATGGTGGTACAATAGTACATATCATACCTCAACAAAAATGTCCCCATTTGAAGAATTGTATGGTTATCCACCTCCCTCTATTAAGGAGTATGTTGTCAATTCTAAGGTTCCTTTCGTGAAAGACCATCTAGCTGCGTTGGATGAAGTTCTACGCACTGTTAAAGCTCACCTCGAGCAAGCAAGGAACCAAATGAAAAAAAATGTGACAAAAGAAGAACCAACAAAGAATTTATGATAGGAAATTGGGTATTTGTTCGACTGTAGACTTACAAGCAGAGTTCTCTTAAAAATTATAAGAAACACAAACCGACTCCTAAGTTTTATGGACCCTATCAAATTTGAAAGGGAGTTGGACAAGTTTCTTATTCCCTCGATATTCCAAATAAAGGGAAATTGCATGACGCTTTTCATGTTTCTTATTTGAAGAAAAAACTAAGTCCTACCATCCATAAACAAACGAAATTGCCTCTTTTAGATGAAGAAGGAAGTTTGATTTAAATTCCTGAAGGCATCCTTGAAGTACAAACCAAATTCCTATGTTCTAGAAGAATTAATGACTATTTGATAAAATGGAAGAACCTACTTAAAGATGAAGCTACTTGGGAAGATGAGGTGTTTATATCAAAACATTCATCCCCGCCCATGCTTCAAGGATTAATCTTTTCAAGGAGGGACAACTTGTGAAATATATATATATATATAAAGTAATTAAAATGTAAAGTCATGCTATTTTGCATAAAGAGACGTGACTTTACCCAATTACGTGTATATATAACACATTTTCTATACCAAATATATCATCAAATAAAATAATATTATATGTTATTAAATACATTAATTGTTGTGTTTGGATTTCATCTTCCATAAAGTTTCAGAACTGAGTCTGAAGTGTGCCGCCCCCTTTTTGCATAAATATATGCAAAATGAAAAAAAACAAATCTTCTCTTCTTTGACCAAGGAAATAACTCTGATACCAAATGTTGTATATCTTAACCGATCTGCAAATATACTTCAGCAATAAACCGATAATAAACACCAAACCATACATTAAAACATTTAACAAAAGAAATAGAGAAAACCCTTGAGGCAGGGTAACACCAAATATTATTCCTTATGGAAGGAATGCACTCCTCAAGCAATACTTGCTTGTACATCAACAATATTCTTCTTCATGTCTCAATACATTTATTACACTTCTTTATATAATATTCTCTATCTTCTAGGAACATTCTAGAGAATAAATCTTCTAGAAAGCCTATTTATTATCTCTAACTACCATAGTGGGCCTTATTTAATACTATGGTGGACCTAGTACAACTTGCATTAAATGGCCTCCACTAATAATATATAACCCCATTCCCATTGTGTACCTCCCATATTATCTCCCTAGGTATAATATAGGTTGCCCCATCAGAACAAATGTTAAGCGTCACCTTTTCATCTTATGACACCTCTCTTTCGATAGACCCTTCCGACAGTACTGTTAAAAGACATCTTTTGAGGATACCTCTTCAACAAAACTTCCTCTGATCTGACGACTCATTCCGATGGGTAAAATTGAATATTGAAAGTGTTAAATGGTAAAGGTTATACATGTTAATACACAAGAGAAAATACATTACCTCTGTTCCTTTGTCATGCTTCCTGAGGTAGAACCGAACATTCCTAGAGGAATCACCATCGAAATAACTTAAGACCTTCAAATGCTTCAATAGAACCATTTCGATGACCCCTTCCGATGACTGCATTGTCAGAAAGACTGTTTGCACCAACACCCGATCCCATCTCTTCGACGACATGCTTACAATAACAAACAAAAATCTCCCCCGAAAGAATTAATGGTGATGTATGAATTTTCCCCAACACGAGGTGTAACATGTTAAACATTGATTATAGAGGGTTTGGAGGGAAAGGTAAAGTATAAAATTTTTGTTTAACCCTAATTAATATATTGTATGCCTCCGAGAAATCTATAAGAAGTGTATGTGATCATACTATGGCAGTAGATGAATTTGTAATATCTCTGAAATACCAGAGTCATCGATACGTCTATCGTATGATTTGAATTATATGTTATTGATGATACGGTAAAATAAGTATAATATTGCGTGTAACTATAAACCAAAGAAAACAAAATGTCTCGCGCACAAACCAAGTATAATCCGAAAATCCTTAGACACCACTTATTCCTTTAAAATATACATATAGCATTTAACTTGATTCAAAATTAATTCTTGATCGTATTGTGGTGATTTGTAGAAAAATGATGTTGTTCTCCTTGTCCAAAAGCTCATAAACTGATGATCAATTTGCATATTTATGATATGACATGACATAAAATAAAATAACTCAAATTGCATATATCGATGACATAATTTACTTCATCTTCAAATCCTCTTCGATAGTAAGATTATTATTCATCATCTCAAAATACCAAATTACATTACAACATGGGCTTACAAAAAGTCAATTTAATAGACTCTCTTTAATTTTGCTACTCAAAACAAGAAAATTAGTTCACCATTGAATTCCTTGTGAAATTATGAGAAATTTGTGTCTAAAACGACCAAATTTTGAAGTGTCTCAATTTTACCCTCTTTACATGCCAAACGATGCACTACAACGCTCATTAATGGAAATATGGACTAATGCTTTTACAAATGACCTCTTAGTACAAAAATGACATCACCATTGAACTCCTCTAGGAAAAATGAGAAAAACGAGTATAAACATGGCTATGTTATGTCAATATACCTCATGGCATGCATATTGAGACAATGCCAACTAGACTACTCTTCTTGCACAAAAATCTATGCATTTGTACAACCTCGAGATCCATGCTCACCTTGGAATCTTTTCCAACATTAGTATGTGCGTCCTCAGTCTATGTGTAGACATTGAAAATTGTGCCCATTAAATAGGGAATAGGCTTAAACATCCCTTCCAAAATTATAGGAAAATAATTTAATATTTTTTGGGGGAATCCCGTAATAAGGGATTCCATTGACAAAGTGGTTAGTCCTTTGGAATATAACTTGGAGGTTTCAGGTTCAATCCACTACTATGCACACATTCATTGGTTTTTGTTGTTATAAATGGTTATAACCATATATTAATATGGTTACAGTTATAACCAATGTTTAATAACCAGGGGCTAGGGGCTTAGCCCTTGGCCCCTTTTCCCTCCAAATAAAACTTTACCCAAATTCAAATATATGTGGTGCCATATATTGTTAAGTAACATTTGTATGGCGTATTGGTAATGAAGGTTTGGTAAGGTTTATGGAGGTCATGGGTTCAACCCCCGTCGAATGCATAATTTTAATAAACCTTAACCATTAATGGTCAATGGGAGGCTGCCACGTGGAAGCCTCTCATTGGTCTATCCTTTCCATGTGTCAACCAATGATTAGTGCACTTATATGTATGGTCATGCCAACACACATGCCCAATCAGTGTATGGTCATGCCACATGGCCCCTTGGGGTGTGGCCACTTCATATGTACGACCTATACGGTCTGTTCCATGTGTCACGCTTGTAGAAGTGACACGTGCCACCCTTGACTTTTCCCTATGACCTTTTTCTTGTTGACCAAACTATGACTAGCCATAAATTTTGCATAAGAACTCTGTTTGAGGCGATTTTTGCGCCATTGGAAAGCTATCACCGAGCTCTACGAATTGATGGAAGTTTAGAGAGAATTTGGGATATTTGAATTTTTATCTTCTATGGATCCCCTGGGACCTCTATGAGCGTTCCATATCTTCCTGGACCTTTGTGAGCATTCCTTAGATCCTCCTGGATCAAACCTTACCACTAAAGAAATTTTGGACCTCCAAAAGTATAGATATTCAACAACTTAGTGATGATAAATCTAACTCACTATTCCATCTTACTAAAATTCTCTTATCCAGTAACTTAGTGATGAATCTTCTTCACTCTTCCATCTTGCTGAATATTATGGAACTCAGTCTTCATCTTGGATCTTCGATATTAGGTATTATATCAATGTACTTATGTTTTCTTCTGAAATATAGATCTAACTCTGGCCTCTGGCATTGTCACTAATGTAATGTATCTCTGGTTCTGGCTCACAGATTCCTTCATAACAAAAGTCATGTTCACTTAATCTCTGCAATACCTGAATCTTGTATTCAACATCCCCTCCCATATCCTATTCTACTGAAGATAGTCTATCTCATCCAATATGAAACCAAGTCTAATGCTGACCTATGCCTTTCCCTTTTGGACTCATTGTTCTTGTACTGTTGATGTATTTGTAGGAATCTCTGAATGAATTCCTTATCCATTAGCCTCCTTCCTTGAAAATAACTCGATCTGTACTATAACTATCTATACTCAACTTGCTTGTGCTCAATGTATACATCCACACGAACATGACATAGTATTTCAAAGATGCTTATAACATGCACCTTTATATGCCTCTTAAAAGAGGATTATTTCTCCTTTACCATCTCTAGAAAGTTTTGCATTACTTCAATTCCCTTTCTGCTTCTGATCTACATGTTCCAACTGCCTGCATCCTTTTGTTCCTTCTCCTTCGGTACTTCAAAATCAAGAATGTTAACATAGACAATTCGATCCATATCTAGCCATTTAGTTGATGAGAATACAATACAATTTCCTATACTGTTGTCGAAAGGCTTAGAAATATTATATAAGATCCCTCTCACTCTAAAACAAAGTGGCTATATAGAAACCCTTTTTGCAAGGTTCCTCTCACTTCTAACAATATGTAAGGTGGCTATATACAAATCTCTTTAACAAGATTCATCTCACTCTTAACATCATATAAGGTGGCAATATAGAAACTCTCTTTACAAAATTCCTCTCACTCTTATCAACATATAAGGTGGCAATATAGAAATTTTACAGAATTCCTCTCACTCGTATAATCTACAATGAGTGGCTTTCAATCCTTCTACTAGAATTTTAGGAGATATCTACATATGCATATCGACTCACATTTACAAATATACATATTTACAATTGATTTTTTTTTTTGATGGATGGTTTATTCATGGACTCATCCTCCCTTTAGTACTGGAAGGAGTCTCACAACTTCTTATCTCTGACAATGCCTTTGATGCTGATGTTAAATATGAAATTGAATCTGATGCAAAATATGATGTTGAATCCAAGAAACCATTAGACCAAACTATAGGTCTTCCCAATAACCTATATAACCTCTCTTTGTGAACACCAAACACTATTGTTGTGTTCAGAGAAACTTCTCTTGAATACAAAAGTACCCGACCATTCTAGAATGTAACTGCATAACCTTCATTTTCAAATGACACAACTGAGAGTAGGTTTACTTTCAAATATGGAACATATCCATACCATTTTATTGCTTGTCTGGTGTTAGTTCCAGATCCTACATAGCAATCTCTGTCAGACTTTGAGAAATTCAGAAATACCAATCTCATCCTGGTCATGTGGAAATATGAGCCATTGTCCACAAACCATTCCTCGATGTATTCATATATCACTTTTCCAAGACCAGGTATTAGGAAGTATTATTTCTCAAATCTTTCAGTAAGACCATTAACTTCATCTATGGTTGTTTCTTATCTTCTTACAAGTGCCTTTACATATTTCTGGTTCTGCTTTAGGCATGAGTGCGGGTAAAGTGTGTTGATGTTTGGACAACATCGGGAAGACATTCTCTAAAGATAATAATTAATAATATAATTATTATTGATTATTATATATATTATATAATAAGTAAATGATAATAACAAATAGTTATTGATTATTCAAGGGATGCATCCTTTCATGGATGGTCACCTTATGTTCCCTATATATGGAACACTCATTATTGTAATAATACATCGATCATATCTCATATGAAGAAAAGTAACATGGTATCAGAGCGGGACTGGGCTCGACTCCCTCACGGGAGGGCCCAAGAAAATGAGAGATAGCTTACTATGATACATAGCAACAGGGTAATGTACAACCCTCTACGTCATATACAAATATCAGTTATCTTTCCAATGGCTCGTTGAAACCATTGAACAATTCAATCGTCCACGTGAACAACTCAATCGTCGGGTTCAAGAGATTGTTTCCAAATCCTTGGCTTTAAAGAGAGGACACTGCCATGCAAGGTGAGCGTTTTTATCCTGGTCAATGATGCCAATAATATAACTTAAAGAACAAGTGCTTGCTCAGATTTAGCTATTGTTCACAAAATCGATGGGTTCGAGAGGCACACCGCATGTAAGTGGAGCGATTTCACAAACTCACAGAGTTCAATTAATTCCAATCTGTTGTGCTCCAGTTTGCCATTAGTGCAAACACGAATAATGGACGACTACTGGGAAGACTGACCACTTGGGGTCCATTCGACAATTTATTTGAGCCATGCATCTGTGTTGCGCTTTCTAGAGGAGACTACTTTAGTGGCCATCAAGATTTTGAATGGGACGTGATGTTCTCAAGTCATACAACGCGACGGATTTGGTAAAGGGAGGTATTATATTCAAGTCGTTCTCCAACCTGGAGGTATGATTCTCCACATACTCGGGCACACTCTACCTTCCGCAGATCAACGTACAAGAAATGCAGAGTGAAGTGCTTTTTCAGAACATGGTTTCCTTAGAGTTCAACGATGCCAACCATGGTGACTTCGTGACGCGCTACATTGCACTCATGCATTTCCTCATCGACACGCACGGTGACATTCATGTGCTCAGTGAATCTGGCATCATTGGTCATCGAAGTCCAATGTTAGGCAATCAGGACATAGCCGTAGCCGGTATGTGGAAAGGCATGTGTAATCCCTTATTCACAGGACCATCTGATAAACTCGGCTCTGAACTCCACGAAGTGCTGCTCAGGATGTATTGCATCCATTAACCTATATTGTTGAGATTTATTGTTTTCCTTGAGATTTATTGTTTTTAGGTGTATTAAAACTTTGACTATGTATCATTTGACCTAGTCAGAGATGAAGGAACCAACATCTCATGCCTTAGACAGTTAGATAGAGGAACCAAGACATTGGTTTCACGAGGAAACCTTCATATGCCTTGGGGGACATTGGCTCCATAAGGGAACCTCGATATGATTGAGACATTGGTTTCATGAGGGAACCTCAATATATCAAGCATGGTCCAAGATTACTTAGTATGATTAGAATTTACCTACGTTTTTGTGGGCAGAGGCATCCATGACTGTAGTGTATGTTCAGAACATAAGTCCTCACAAGACTTTGAGGAACATGACTCCCGAGGATGCCTTCACTGGAGTGAAGTATGAAGTTGGACACTTAAGATATTTGGGTGTCCAATATACATTCATGTACCCAAGGAGAGAATGACCAAGCTAGAGCCTTTATGAAGAAAGGGTACATTTGTGGGGTACAGTGAGTCTTCAAAGGAAAATTAGATCTACATCCCTGGTCAGAGATAAATTGAGGTGAGAAGAAATGTTACCCTTAACGAGGAGGTATCCTTCAGGATATCTAGAGGATCTCACATGGATATTGATAGTGAGAGACATGAAGATATGGTGCCTTCTCCCCCTCACGCTCTAACAGTTCAGAGGGAGACATCGCCTATTGATCAAATTGATCACGTTGATCTTGTTGCTCCACTTAATGTTTCCAGAGATATTGCAGTAGGTCGGAAGATACTTGCATGGGCTCGTCAAACTCTGCAGGAGGCAGAAGGACATGTAAATCCTCATGGTACCTTTCGAGAGAGAAAGATACCTCAAAGATATTCATGCTCTATTGTAGCTATGAGCCACATCATTGATTCCAATCCTTCTTGTTATGAGGAGGCATCTAGTATGGAGAGATGCCATGATGCAGGAGTATCAGTCCATCATGAAGAATGATGTGTGGTATATTGTTTCGAGACCTGAACGAAAGTTTGTAGTGAATTCCAAATGGATCTATAAGATCAAACATATAGCCGATGGAAGCATCGAGAAGCACAAAGCAAGTTTTGTTGCTAGAGGATTCTCTCAGGTGGAGAGAATAGATTATGAGGAGACATTTTCTTCTGTTTCTCGATACACTTCTATTCAAATGATTATTTCCCTTGCAACATCCGTGGGTTGGAAACTACATCAAATGGATGTGAGGACAACTTTTCTCAATGGAGAGATTGGGGAAGAAATATACATCGAGCATCCAGATGGTTTCGTCATACATGAGAAGGAGTCTCATGTGTGTAGGTTGAATAAGGACCTGTATGGACTCAAGCAGGCACCTCGAGCTTGGTATGTGAGGATTGATGGACACTTGATGAGTTTGGGCTTCAACAAAAGTGTTGTTGATCCCAACATGTACTACAAAACTGTTAATGGTGAGGCCCTGATTTTGGTCCTCTACGTTGATGATTTATTCCTCACATGTACATAGAGATTTATTATTGAATGTAAGTATGCGTTGGCCTCTGAGTTAGAGATGAAGGACCTTGGTATGATTCACTACTTTTTGGGACTAGAGGTGTGGCAAAGAACTAATGATATCTTCCAGAGTCATGGGAAGTACACAGTTGAGAAATTGAAGAAGTTTGAGTTATTAAACTTGAAACGCATGGCTACAACTATGGTGACGAATATGAAGAAACTGTTAGAATATGAAAGATTGTGTGCTCGTTTGACCATTGACAATACCCTTGTCACCCAACCATAGGCCGAAGCCACCCTCTGAGCACCTTAACCTTGACAGAGAATCATTCTGGAGGTAAATCCTAGGCTAGATAGCCATACAAAGGGTAGTGCACCTTTCCCCAAGGATAGCGCATCAACAAAGGCTGATCAAATGTTCCAAACCCTAGCCAAGAGATAGTCCAAGCCAAAACGTAACTGCTAGCTACATCAGCTGCACCAACAACTCTCCTCCAAACCCGCGCACAAGACTGCAACTGCACTGCGTAGAACTGGCTCTTTGCAACTGCTAAGATGTGTCAAATGAGAGACCGACGCCTTGTATTTATAGTGGTTCTGGCAGACTTACTGGGGCCAACTTCTCCTTCTGGGTACTTGTCTGTTTAGTATATTATTATTATTTCTGGACAACTTCTTCTCTTGGAGGCTAATAACCTAATATAAATTATCTTCTTGAGATGAAAAGTCTTCTAGGGTTATTAGCCAACTCATTAGGGTTTCTTATTGCTTTTCGGAGTATTCTATTCTCGTCGGGTTTACACGTGGAGGTAAATACCTCCCGCAACTACCATTATGTCAACACTCCCTCCTAGCTAGGGAGGTATTACAGGTAATGGTCTTGAGCACAAAACATACCATTCACCCGGTAGCATCAACATGGTTATATAGAATAGATCATGAGCACCATCATCATCATCAACTGCATCATCTCTCGAAACCATACTCTATCTGAGTAATCAGACATGATTCTCACTCCACAGAGTGATA
This sequence comes from Picea sitchensis, assembly GCA_010110895.2. NCBI lineage: Eukaryota > Viridiplantae > Streptophyta > Pinopsida > Pinales > Pinaceae > Picea > Picea sitchensis. Next base: position 135,424 of record SNQJ01S0024378.1, read on the forward strand.
CAAGAGCCATTCTTCTAATCTAGAAGAGTAAATGTTCTGAACCATTTTCTGTCTAGAAGATCTTTGTTCATCATTCATCTGGCTGATAATTATTTCCAATAAACTGTTGATAGTCTTCAAGGCAATCAGAACAAAATAGAACACAACTATGTCTATCCATAGTAGTACATAACTACAATCCAGTGGTACACTACCACACCAA
>SNQJ01S0024378.1:135635-183059 GCA_010110895.2 Picea sitchensis
CCACATGGGAGTGCCATGTGTGAAAAATCTTTTACTACTATGGTGGTTTTGTACCACTAGAAGAGACTTCATGTTTCTGGACAGTAGTTGTGTACTACTATGGAAAGATACCTCCCTAGCTAAGAGGGAGTGTTGATGTCTTAGCATCGGGCATAAATTCTCCTACATTGGGCTGTAGACCAAGGGAGATAGGATACATTTATCACAAAGGTGAACTTGTGATAAATGGGCCCAGACATAGTCCTTCCTTGATCATGACAAGGAATAATATGAACTCGAGGTGCTTGAAGAGATTTCCACGTGTCATTTAGCATCAAGCCGACATTCACTCATAGGTGTGTGCCTGTAGTGAAAGATCCTGGTGTAGTCTTTGTCCTAGTCATGGTGATTTGACAAGGAATGATAAATACTCAAGATGTTATATGCTTTTACATGCAGACCCAAAGTGAGCCTAATCTCAGAGAGAGTTAATTGGCTCAAAGGGAGAGCCGCAAAAGGAGTTTCTCCTTGGTTCAGGTGGGAGAGAGATGTCTCCCAAGACTGAAAGACAAGTGTCATGAGTCTAGGGTGAGGTTTGTATACTTCAAATACAAGAGTGGCATGTTGCAGAATGTCTCCCTTGTTGAGAGGGAGTGTTGATGTTTGGACAACATCGAGAATGCATTCTCTAAAGATAATAATTAATAATATAATTATTACTGATTATTATATATATTATATAATAAGTAAATGATAATAACAAATAGTTATTGATTATTCAAGGGAGACATCCTTTCATGGATGGTCACCTTATGTTCCCTATATATGGAACACTCATTATTTTAATAATACATCGATCATATCTCATATGAAGAAAACTAACAAAGTGTCCATTACGTCTCTATCTGATGTCCACTCTTACCACAATAAGAGTAGAGTGTCTTGTTCCCATCTTGGAACCATGATCTCTTTTTATCATTCCCCCTTTTCATTTTCTTTGAGAAATAATATTTACCTTTAGCCTTCTTCTTGGAGGGATTATCTTGCATGGACTGTCTTCTTCAACACTTCTCCATATCATGGTTACTAGTTCCACAAGAAGCACATGGATACTTAGACCATTTACCAATCTTATCATTGGAAAATGTCTTAATTTCCCCTTTAGCATGCACATATGTCTCTAGATATGTCTTACACATGTTACCTTTCTCTAGAATTGAAGGTAAAGCTAACTAATTATGAAGAAACTCTTCATCTAAAGTTCTCTTTGCTTCAGCCGTCCTCGAGCATTCTCCATCTGAAGAGTCACACTTCTTGATCATGCCTTTTAAAACAGGTAGTCCCTTTTGCATCAGAGACTTTACATTCTCGACCTGCAAATCTTAATGGATTGATGTTGATGGTGCCAATACTTGATTCCTGATCTGCAACTTTCTTTCCAAGTCATGAAAAATACATCTATGGAATTCCTCATGACATATTAGTCAATCTTGCATCTTCTGCTTCTCTTCCTCAAGAGTTTGCAACTGCATCCTTAACTTAGAATTATCCTTATGGATTTGTCGATTAATGTTCTTCTGCAACCTCAATGTCATGAGAGCTTTACTCATTTTGTCCTCTTGATAAGAGTCTTCAAATATTCACCAACCGAAGTCTTGGATCTTGTTACACCGACAACTCATGCAAATTCACGTCAAAACCAAGTTTGATACCACTTGATCTGAAAATACTTAGACATCACTTATTCCTTTAAAATATACATATAACATATAACTTGATTCATAATTAATTCTTGATCGTATTGAGGTGATTTGCAAAAAAATGATGTTGTGCTCCTTATCCAAAAACTCATAAACTGATGATTAATTTGCATATTTATGAGATGAAACAACAGAAAATAAAAGAACTCAAATTACATATATTGATGACATAATTTACTTCATCTTGAAATCCTCTTAGATAGTAAGGTTGTTCTTCATCATATCAAAGTACCAAATTACATTACAACATGGGCTTAAAAAAAACCAATTTAATGGAATATCTTTAATTACGCTACTCAAAACAAGAAAATGAGTCCACCACTGAATTCCTTGCGAAATTCTAAGAAATTTGGGTATAAAGTCAACCAAATTACGAATTGGCTCAATTTTACCCTCTTTACATGCCAAACGATGCACTATGGCGCTCATTAATGACAATATGGACTAACACTTTTACAAATGACCTCTTAGCACAAAACTAACATCACCATTGAACTCCTATCGGAAAAAAAGAAAAATGAGTATAAACATGGCTATGTTCCGTCAATATACCTAATGGCACGCATATTGAGACAACACCAACTATGATCCTCTTCCTGCATGAAAATCTATGCATCCATACATACTCGGGATTCATGCACACCTCAAACTTTGTTCCTTCATTGGGATGTGTATCCTCAGTCTGTGTGTAGACATTGAAAATCGTGCCCATTAGATAGGGTGCGGGCTTAAACCTCTCGTCCGAACTTATAGGAAAATAATTTAATATTTTGTTGGGGAATCCCATAATAAGGGATTATGTTGGCACAATGGTTAGGCCTCTTGAATATAACCCATAGGTTTCGATTTCGATCCACCACTACGCTCGTTGGTTTTTTTGTTATATGTGGATATAACCAAATATTAATATGGTTAGAGTTATAACCAATGCTTAATAACCCCCTCACACGGATCATGGGATTAGTTGTGGTCCTATGGGGTAGTATATAAAATAGGGGCTAGGGGATTATCCCTCTGCCCCTTTTCTCTCCAAATAAAACTTTACCCAAATTCAAATATATGTGGTGCCATATATTATTAAGTAATATTTGTATGGTGCATTGGTAACGAAGGTTTGGTAAGGTTTATGGAGGTCAGGAGTTCGACCCCTGTCGACTCCATAATTCTAATAAACCTTAACAATTAATGGCCAATGGGAGGCTGCCATGTGGTAGCCTCTCATTGGTCTATCCTTGCCATGTGTCAACCAACGATTAATCCACCTATATGTACAATCATGCCAACACAACTGCCCATTCAATGTACAATCATGCCACATGTCCCCTTGGGGTGTGTCCACTTCATCTGCACGGAATGTACGATCTGTGCCATGTGTCACCCTTGCAGTGGTGACACATGTCACCCTTGTAGTGGTGACACGTGTCACCCTTGACTTTTTCTCTGTTGACCAAACTTTGACTAGCCATAACGTTTGCATACAAACTCCATTTGAGGCGATTTTTTCATCGTTGGAAAGCTATCACCGAGCTCTACACATTGATTGAATTTTTGAGAGCATTTAGGATATTTGAATTTTGAGCTTTTATGGATCCCCTAGGACCTCTGTTAGCATTCGAGATCCTCCTCGACCTTTGTGAGCATTCCTTAGATCCTTTTGGATCAAGGAAGCAGAAGAATTTGACGACTACTATACATGCCCCTATTAACAGTACATACTCGATTTTGATCGTAGACACCAATTTCTTCAATGGAAGAGAACAGTGTCCAAGGTACGATGAAATTTACCGCATCTTCCACATCGAAGACTTCCCACATGAAGATGAAGAAATTTAAGCACAATACAATATAAAAAAGAGCGACATCCATACTATCACATCTTTCCCTATGTTGTTCTCGTACAATGATGCTGGAAGTTGGTAGTTTACACACCTTGAAAAAGACACGAACACCATAGTCACTGAATCTAAAGTCTCGATTGCTTCTCTGAATCCCGAAGACATCAGAATCAAATATCAAACCCCACGTCGTACAATGTCATTGAACGAGCCATTTTTGGAGAAGTTTGGGGTAGAAAATGAAGATTTAGAAGAATCAATGGAAGATTGGTACAATGATGAGCTGAGATGTGTCAAGAAAGTGGAGAGGTTTATCCCAACGCAATACCTAAAAGAACCATACAAGCTATTTAACACCATGTTTTGTAGGTTGTATGGTGAGGAAAAATTCACACATTTTCGGATGGAATGGTTTCCAATGGCTTACACAGTAGTGAAGACAGGACAAGTGTTCAATTGGGCGAATATCTTGGCATTCAACATATTCACCAGAGCTAAAGAAGCATTAGGTATGAAAAAACGTGGTTTTTATATGTCAACTTACCTCTTTGATGCAACTTGCTATGCCATTCATTTCCTTACTTTTAGATGGAGTTGGACTTCGAGTTATCCCTCAATTCACATTTATTGCTTAGAGTTGTGGGATGCAAATTAAAAGGAGCACATTTACAACATATGTGACTATTTCTTAGCCCCTTTGTACAAGGTAATTTTTGGAGTTTTTCCACACAGAATATCACATGGGGTCATAACAAATCTGAAACAAATTGGAGATTGGTATTTAAATAATTATTACACTTATATCATGGCTTATGGAAGTTCTAGGCCACCACACCTCTTACACAAATATGTGCTTGATAAGTTGTTAGCCCGAGAAGTTTCCTACTAGACAATAGGGAAAGGGATCACATCATACCTATTAAAAAACAACAAGTATTGGCCAAATTTCCCACTGCAAAGAGGAATATATACACTGTCTAATAAAACTCATGCCGAGAAGAAAAAAAAATCCCTATAGGAGATATGCTTATGCATAGGAAACCTAAAAGGGCATGATCCCCACAATATAGTAATTGACCATATAAAATCAGTGAAGATAACCCACCCAATCATCCATGAAGTAAAATTTGTTGAAGACCTCTTCAAATGAGCTTTGTTTCTTGAAGTAGTACAACAAAGGCTTCGAGATGAGCCAACTAGAGAAAAACCTTGAAAAGAAGAAGATGAAGAAAGGAATGCAGTAAAAGAACAATTTAAATTTCTACTAGAAAAGGAAAGAGAAAAGATGGAATAAAAAGAAAGGAAAGAAGCACATAAACTTGAAGACAGAGCAAATAAAGCTATGAAAGCATAAGAGAGACTCCAACAGAAGAAGAAAGAAGAGCTAGAAATGAAGACAAGGGAAGAAGGGAAGAAGAACTCCAAGCAGGACTAGAAGAAGAAAAAGGATGAAGAAAAGAAAAGAAACGCTGTAAAGGAAGCTAAGGAAAAATAGGATGCAAATCTAGAAAGGAAGAAAGGGGAGGAAGCAGAGAAGAAAAGACTAGTTGTTGAAGCTGAAGAGAGGAGAAAGAAATCATAGGAGGAAAAACACAAGGAAGATGAAGCCAAGGCAAGGAAGAAATAAAAGGAAGAAGAAGAACATGAAAAGAAGAAAAAGAAGTATGAGTTAAACAAAGTTGCAACAAACCCCAATACAAGTTTAGTTAATATCCATGTTCAAGAATGCACTCCTCTAATGGTCATCCCAAGAAATTTTCCTATTCATCTCAGGTACTAGATCTGGACAATGTCGTAGTGGCTGTAGGTGAGTATTATTACCACAATAAGACCAAGGAAATTGAGAGAAGATCAAACACGAGAAAAATGGGAGAATCTTCCCTCAGTTAAGAATATTTCGAGATAAATATTAAATGGAAGGAAGGCCTAGACCCTAAGGAAAATGCAATGCAAAATGATTCATCCCTTAATGCATTTGCAGGTGAAAATGCAATGTCAGTATATGAGTTAGGTGAGGCATTGGATATATACAGAGATAGGGTAAATGAGCTTGAAGTAGCTCTAAACACCATAAAGATAGCCTAGCCAGTGAATTCAACAAAGAGGCTAACACTGTAGACACAAAGAGGAAATGCATAAAGACTTACAACTTCAAAAGGATAAGTTAAATGCAGAGTTTGAGAAAAGAGCTAGTATAAGTTATTGGTTACACCAAGAAGAATTGGAAACTCTTAATCTCACCCACTCACAACAAATAGAACAATTGAAGACAAAACATGCACAAGAAATGACAAGCTTGTAGGCAGAATGCCTGGAAGCAAACAAATACAATGAAAAATTGGAGCACAGAGTCCTAAAATTAGAGCAAGATAATCAGATTCTTGAAAAGACCATAGAAGAAAACCAACAAGGAACCCTCATCCTAGAAACTATTAAAGAAGAAGCTATAGCTGCAAATGAGGAACTCAATATTGTATAAAAAGAATGTTTTTGTATATTGAATAAAATTCATAAGAACAAAAAAATACCAAATCAAGCTGAATGATCAGTTAAAAGACATAAAGAACAAATATAAAAAAAATGATCAGTTAAAAGACATTTTGAGAAAATATCAATGGAATCAAAATGCCTTTAACATAATTATAGATTAACAAAGTGTGTATGATAATCCGGTTAATACATTGTCAGTCTACACAACCAAACAAAAGATTAGAAACCAGGTCCTCTTTGATACCTGGATGCCTCTCATGAATGATATTAAGAGCACACAAGAAGAGTGTTCAAATGTATCTAACTTATGATTAATGCACTTGAAGTTGTGCCATTGACTCAAAATATATCTTAATGCACGAGGGTGAATTTATTTAGTCCTTTGAAATATGATTTTGTTGTAAGTGAACATGCATAAAAAAAATAATATATCTCATCTATGATGATAGCTTTGCAAGAAATAAAATATGATTCAACCTTTTTGCATTCACACAAAATAATCATTAATATTAAATGCTAAGAACAATTAAATTCCTTTTACACAAAATAATCTTTAATATTAAATGCTAAGAACAATTATATTCCTTTTACTTTGGGTGTGACGTGATGTGGGTAAAACCTAAACTTTTTTGCATTCACATAAAATAATCATTTCTCTTAAATGCTAACAACAATTATAATCCTTTTACTTACAACAATTATAATCCTTTTACTTTGTGTGTGACTTGATGTGGGTAAAACAAAACTAAAAAATGAAGCAAGAGACCTTTGAACCTTGATTTTGCTTTGCACTTATATAATTTTATTTTCTTTTCATGAAATGTAAACTAATCCAAAACTTAAAAAGATAAAATTGTTTCAATGCAATTTCATGAAGTTACCTTTGCTTGTAAGTGACATGAAATATAAGTAACTTCCCTGAAATCTAAAGTACTAAGAAATAATTATTAAAGTACTAAGAAATAATTATTAAAGTAATTTATAATTTAAAATAAATTACAAGAAAAAAAGAAAAGTTACCCTTGCTTGTAAGTGACATGAAATATAAGTAACTTCCCTGAAATTTAAAGTACTAAAAAATAATTATTAAAGTAATTTTGTAATTTATAATTTTTTTTTTTATAATTTAAAATAAATTGCAAGAAAAAAAGAAAAGATATATGAAAAAAAGTGAAAAGTAAAGATTAAGATAAGTTAAAAAAAATTGTTAAAAAAATCACATTTAAAATCATAAAATAAAATATTTTACATAAGTTCCATAAAATCATCTAAAACCTCAACCTAAATATTGAAAAGAAAAAATTCAATTGATACAACATATATATCAACAACTTAAAATCTTAAAAGAAAAAACTCAATCGATACAACATATATATCAACAAAGGTAATGTGTAAAAATATTTTCTTTCTAATTTGGAGTTTATCTATACCTTAAAAATTTGAAATGAAAAACAAACTAAAATTTGAAATGAAAAACAAACTAAAATTTGAAATGAAAAACCAACTAAATTATTTGCATGGTCAAAAGTAAATATTTCTTAATTTAAATTTCATTTATTAGTGAAATCCAAAAAGGAGAACAAACATTATTGACTCGTCAATCGACTCAGCTCAAACATTCACACAAATAAACTACTTAGTAGCACAAATAATTATCAAATCTATCTTAATAAATGTAAAATAGATTATTTACCTTACTTTCAAATCCTCTTGACTTCATCCAAGCAATCCAAGCATTGGTTCTTGAAGAGCCTTCCTATAGATAGCTTGTAAATATGTTAAGGAAAACTCTCTTAAATGCAAAAACATATAGAAAGAATAATTCAAGTAACATTTGATAGGGTTTTGATGCCTACTTTTTTTTTTTGGGGTTTGTAAGATGATATTAGAGAGTTTTTGAAATAAGTTGATACCATCATAAACAAGTGCCACTGAACTGTATAGAAAAGTTTTTGGTGCATAGATTTGAATTCATGCATAAGTTTGAATTACAACATTACATACCAACATCTTGAAGATGCTTATACCAATACCAAAACTACATTAGCATTCACTTCTAAAATTAGAATGTTGCATGCTAATTTATTTATGAAAATTATAATAATTATGTAAAAAAATAAAATAATAATGAATTTTAAATGCCAACAACTTAAAAATTCATAATCATGTAGGTTTTTCTTATGCCACCGAATGGAAGATCGTCACACATAATTAATAAACTTCATAGTTACAAAGGTTAACATATTACTATATAGTGAAGAACTTATGTACTTAAATCAAAATATAAGCTCAAGTAATCATCCACAAATCAGATTGTTATTAATTTTTTAACGCTTTGACATGATTAGATAATGACTCAATAAATGGATAATGTAACTTTATTCATAACCATATGAATAACAACCATACAATTATTTCCTCCTATTTTATGTTAGGGACCTACCCTCCCTAACCCCTCGCGTAGGTAGAATAATATATTTTCTATGTAATAAAAGTTGACATTAGTTTATAAGGCCTATTGAATAATGTGAACAAGTCTAATGTAAGAAGACTTAACAAAAAATTCCACTTCTAGAAAGATCTTCCTCTAGAATGTTATTTAGAAGATAGAATTAGTATAAATAGTAGTATAAGGCATGAGAAGGACTTGTCTTGAGAATTGTTGTAATAGATCTTTGCTTTGTTGGAGGTTTCCCCCTCAAATAGGCAAGTGAACATTGCTTTCATTCAATAAAGGTATTATTTTCGATATTGTTATTCTCATTATTTTGTAGTTCCACTGGTATTTGTTGCTATATTTATGTTTCTACTCATTATAATATACATGGTACCTTACAAGTGGTATCAGAGTTCTTTCCTCTGTGGAATCTGTGGGAATTTTTTTTCTACGGTAGAGACATGTATTGTCGACGTATTTAAAGCACAAATATCTGTCGTTCAATGGGTAAAATTGCAGTGGGGAAGACTACATGCAGAAGATACAAACGATTTCATAGAGTTACTTAGAAAGAAATGTTTCACCTTGTTGGAAACCTCTATAACCCTCGATGGTACCTTTTAGTGCTCTGTAAACTTCTTTCGGCTGAGAAAATGAATGACAGAGGCAACCTACAAACCAACTTTGAGGCCGAAAACTAGCCTTTCCGACCTGGAGAGGGTTCTCTCTGGAGACTTCGTCTCTGTACAGGATATGGATCTATGCTATCGGCTAGATTTAACACTTTTATATAGTATTTCTGGTTCTATTGGCGAAAGAAAGAAAGACCTTGGGATATGGAGTCGATTTAAGAAAACGATAGAAACGAATGACATAGTGACTGAACTTGAGAGGATAAAGGCTAAGTAAGCAACAATCTTTCAATTAAAGACTGTTGTGTGTGGCGGGAGAAAAACACATGAAGCAACTCGGAGCATCGCTGGGGATGAATTCAGAGTTCACTTAGAAGAAGCACAATCGTGTAAATGGCGCAAATCTAGAGCACTGTGCAGTGAATTCTAAATTCGAAATCACGTTCCGATTTAGACAAAATATAGATATGAATATAAATAACACAGGAAAGCAAGTATGTAAAGAGAGAGTACATTACATCAAACTGCTACAGTTAGAATATTTTTGTCAAATCTTCAAGACCTTTGCATTAAGTTTTAGTCGAATTCAAAAGCTACATTCAATAGTCACTGTCTACACTATTTTGCCAACCAACCCCCTTTACATCAAAATGACCCCCTTATATAGAAAAATAATTCCACATTTGGCTGTTAGGGTCGAACTACCACCTCCTAGATTCATGGATCCGATTTATTTGAAAGAGAACAATAACTTCAACAGATTCACTAAAAATAGAAAACCCGACTTTGCTAAATCATAATCGTAACCGAATTATTCTTTAAAATAATTTATCATGATCAAAATTAGACCATATGGTTGTGATAATTCATCATGTGCACTACTGGACACTCTGTCACCCCTGCACAACAAGTCTGCTATGCAACAATAATCTACAACAAAAATGCAACGGATTGTGCAACAAACTGGGAAAATAGGCGTTAAATATGACACCATATATCCCGAATAAAATTACATTTTTAAAAAATGAGAGAGGGTTTTGTAGGTAAGATCGCTATAAATAAAAACCTCTCTCATTTTCTTGAAATTCGTCTCCATATCGCTGAAATACGTGTCGAAAAAACATGTCTCGGACATGAAATCATGAAAACTGAAAAATAGGGCTCAAATATTTCTTCAGATCTCCCAAAATATGAAACGTTTTTCAAATATGAGAGAGGATTTTATTATTTGGTTTTTCCTCGACAAAAACCTCTCGGGGATTTTCAAAATTCCTCTTTAGTTGGTCAAAAAGTGGTATTGAAGTTGACCACTAAACCAGTCATTTGTGCAACACGCCCTATAGCCTGTGCATAGAAAAATCCTATGCTCGACAATGTCCTCTGTGCGAGGGAATCCTTTGCATAAAAAATTCCTCTGCGTGACAACATCCTCTACGCAACGACATCCTCTGTGCGACGACATCTTCTGCTTCATCTGCGCGACAACATCCTTTGTGCGGCATCATCCTTTGCGTGACAACATCCTCTGCGCGACGACATCCTCTGCGTCCTCTGCACAACAACATCCTGTACGTGGAAACATCCTCTCTGTGACGACATCCTCTGCATGACAAAATCCTCTGCGCGACGACATCCTATGCGTGAAAACATCCTCTGCGCGACAACATCCTCTGCGCAACAACATCATTTGTGCAACAACATCCTCTGCGTGACATCATCCTTTGCACGACAACATCCTCTGCGTGACAACATACTTTGCATGACAACATTCTCTGCATGACGAAATCCTATGCGCGATGAAATCCTCTGCGCAATGCACAACAAATGAACACAACAAAATCCTTTGCGCAATAAACTTGCACCATGAGTATGCTTTTGAAGTTTGCAATGATACCAATGACATGGAGTGTCATGATTGTTCCTTTTCTAACCTCATGAAAGTTTATGATGAACCATAATACCTTTTGACATGATATTCACCCTAACCTATGACTCATCTAGGAATTCCTTGATTTTCCCAAGATCATGTCATGACTTTGAAAACTTTGGACAAACCTCTAACTCTAGCTGTGAAAATCATGGTGCTAACAGCTGGCTCCAATGGGGATTCTATCCTCCCAGTGGGGTAGAAAAGAACTCGTAGACCCTGTGCCTATCAATTGGGATGCTCCCAAACCATTGAAAACTCTACTCTGACCTGTTACCTGTATCCGCTGAAAACCCAAAACTGTATATGGTCCAAACTGAAATATGGAAACTAAGCTGAAAATGAAAACTGCAGATTGTTGAAATAAATGCTCGTAGAGCCAAGCTTATTCATACTCCTACCTACCCTACTTTACTAAGCAAAAATTCCAAATCAAGTAATTTCATATTTCCAATGAAGCCAGTCAAACAAATGGTTTCTTGACTGCAACTTGCTTTCAAATCCTCTAGTCATAAAGTCAAAACTGAAATATGACAAGTCATTCCACCATTTGAAACTGTCCTCATGTTCAAACATTACATAGCTCATTTTGATTGAAGATTTCAGCAGAGCTGCAAAAGGATCCTTGAGAGCAGAAACAACTACCACTTCTTTAAGACCAACAATAAGATCATTTTTAAATGGTTCTTTCTGACTGTTCACATTGTCTATGTCATAAAAGTTTTTTTTGAACAACATATTTATTTCGATATGAGGATTTTTTATTGACTGAAAATTCATTTTCTATTGGTAGGATGAACCTTGGACTACTAACCTCAGGCCTGCGATCATAATACTTGTAACAATGAGCCATTATAGACTCATACCCTCTTTTATATTGTTCTGAATGATTTAATAGTGCTTCATCTGTCTTTAATTCATACTATTCTTGTTGTTGGCTAGAAAATTATTCAAAAGGAGATGAACCTTGAGATATCTGTTACATTTCTTATTCTATCTCAGGTTCCATAATAAATTTCTGTAAACATTATAACTTATCTTCTTGACTAACGATATGATAGGAATCCAAATAAGATAATAATGAAGAACGAATATCTCCACACCAATAATTATTAGGAGACATATCAATCCAATTTCTAAAATTTTGAAGAGAAACAAGGTGTGCCACCAACCTCGTTGTTTTGTTTGATGAAGTACTCGGATCAAAAGATAAGCTTGCCATTCGGAAGCCAAGAAACTCTTCATACCTTGAGCTCTTTGAACAATGAAGTCACCATGAAAACATTAGCTCTGGATTCTTATGCCAGTGGACTCACCTTCAAACTGATTTTCTAATGTGTGGAGTCGCCAGAGAAGAAAGAAAACCAATATGTTCCTAAGTGTTTGCTGCTCTCAGACCTTAGAACTAAAACAGTGTCGTTATTCCCAAGGAAAATAATAGCAATCGTCCCCCGCAATAGCGCTAGAATGTTAGCGCTCTGTAAACTTTGTTCAACTAAGAAAACGAATTACATAGGCAACCTACAAACCAAGTTTGAGGACGGAAACTAGCCTTTCCGACCTAGAGAGGGTTCTCTCTGGAGACTTTGTCTTTGTATAGGATATGGATTTAAGATATCGGCTAGATTTAACACTTTTATACAATATTTATGGTTCTATTTGCGAAAGAAAGCAAGACCTTGGGCTATGGAGTCGATTTAAGAAAACGATAGAAACAAATGACTTAATGATTGAACTTGAGAGGATAAATGCTAAGTAAGCAACAATATTTCAGTTAAAAATCGTTGTGTGTGGTAGGAGAAAAACACATGAAGCAACTCAAATCATTGCTAAGGATGAATTCAGAGTTCACTTAGAAGAAGAATAGTCGTCTAAATGGTACGAATCTAGAGCACCGCGCAGTGAATTCTAGATTCGAAATCACCATCTGATTTAGACAAAATATAGATATTAATATAAAGAACACATGAAAGCACGTACGCAAAGAGAGAGTACAATAAATCAAACAGCTACAGTTAGAATATTTTCTTCAAAGTTTCAGGACCTTTGCATTAAGTTTCAGTCGAATTCAAAAGCTACATTCAATAGTCACTGTCTACACTATTTTGACAACCAACCCACTTTACATCAAAATGACCCCCTTATATAGAAAAATAATGCCACATTTGGATGTTAGTGTCGAAATACCACCTCCTAGAATCATGGATCTGGTTTCTTTGAAAGAGAACAATAACTTCAACTGATTCACTAAAAATAGAAAACCCGACTTTGCCAAATCATAATCGTAACCGAAATATTATAAAAAATCATTGATCATGATAAAAATTAGACCATATGGTTGTGATAAGTCATCATTTTCACTACTGGACACTTTGTCACCCATGCATAGCAAGTCTTCTACGCAACAATAACCTACGACAAAAACACAATGGATTGCGCAACAAAATGGGAAAATAAGCGTTGAATATGACATCATATATCCCGAATAAAATTACATTTTTAAAAACTGAGAGAGGTTCTTATAGGTAATCTTGTTATAAAGAAAAATCTCTCTCGTTTTCTTGAAATTTGTCTCCATATGGCAAAAATATGTGTTGTAAAAACATGTCTCGGACAAGAAATCACGAAAACTGAAAAACAGGGCTCAAAGATTGCTTTGAATCTCCCAAAATATGAAAAAAATTTCAAATATGAGAGAGGTTTTTATTATTTGGTTTGTCCTCGACAAAAAAATCTCAGGGATTTTCAAAATTCCTCTCCAGTTGGTCAGAAAGTGATATTGAAGTTGACCACTAAACAGTTATTTGCGCAGCGAGCCCTATAGCTTGTGCGCAGGAAAATCCTATGCACGACACTGTCCTCTGCGCGACGACATCCTTTGCATAACAAAATACTCTGCGCAACAACATCCTCTGTGTGACGACATCCTCTGCGCAATGACATCCTCTAGATCATCTGCATGACAACATCCTTTGCGTGACAACATCCTTTACACGACAACATCCTTTGTGTGACAACATCCTCTGCGCATCGATATCCTCTGCGTCCTCTGCGAGACAACATCCTTTGCACGACAACATCATCTACATGACGACATCCTCTGGACGACGACATCCTATGCACGACGACATCCTCTGCGCGACAACATCCTCTGCACGATAGAATCCTTTGCGTGACAACATCCTTTGCGCGACAACATCCTTTGCGCGACAACATCCTCTACGTGACGAAATCCTCTGTGCAATGAAATCCTCTGCACAACGCGCAACAAATGAATGCAACAAAAACCTTTTCACAATAAACTTGAACCATGAGTATGCTTTTGAAGTTTGCAATGATACCAATGACATGGAGTGTCATGATTGTTCCTTTTCTAGCCTCATGAAAGGTGAAGATGAACCATAATATATTTTGACATGATATTCACCCTAACCTATTTCTCATCTAGGAATGCCTTGATTTTCCCAAGATCGTGTCATGAATTTGAAAACTTTGGACAAACCTCTAACTCTAGCTATGCAAATCATGGTGCTAACAGTACCCTTCGAGTAGTACCACATCAGACATAATTTGTACACGACCATCACTCCCATGTATCGTTAGGTATCGCAGGAGTCCCCTAGGTCTCCTGAAACCAATTCTATATTAGTCGATCAACCGTATGAATACTATAGTGACACCGAGAACAACACTCTGGAAGATACTCTCTAGTACCTGGGTAATTGGGTAGTATGACTAAGGGTATGGTTGAGCCTTATTAGTAGGTTCCCTAAGATATTGGGCCGAGTATTACTGTTCGACTCCGCATGTATATCAAAGAGCTATAGCATAGGGAAAACCCTTGTCTGTAGGAACCAAAAAAACCCTAACCCTTGCGAAATACATAGAATATAAAAGGAACAGATGATATATATTGTTGTTCAACCTTGCCTCCTACATTTTAGTTGCGAAATTCCTACAAAATTTTTCCACTTAACAATTTGGGCACTTCGTTACTGTAGTATTCTTCAAGCCAGAGTATAACTCTGTAGGACTAAAAAAAATAAGAGTATAGTGGTCCTATTGACACCCTTATTTGGGACCTATCCCATTGGATTCCTCTTTTCACCCTGATTGTCCTGGTACTTATCATTTTTAAG
This sequence comes from Picea sitchensis, assembly GCA_010110895.2. Taxonomy (NCBI): domain Eukaryota; kingdom Viridiplantae; phylum Streptophyta; class Pinopsida; order Pinales; family Pinaceae; genus Picea; species Picea sitchensis. The sequence goes on from SNQJ01S0024378.1 coordinate 150,835, forward strand.
ACTTATTTTTTCCATGGACTCGACCCCCTTCATGGTAGCCTTATTTGAGATCCATCCCTTTGGATTCCCCTTTTTTCTCTGATTGCGGTGGTCTCTATCACTTGTCAACCTTTGTTTTTCATGGACCCACCCACCCTTTCTGGAACCATTATCTCCCACCTATTCCATTGGATTCCTCTCTTTGCACTAATTGTAGTGGTACCCTTCACCAGTAACCACTTTTCGCGTAGACCCACCCACCCCATTCTGGTGTTTCCCCTTTCACCATGGCATACACCCGCAATAAAGACCTTGAAACTTGCTCAATTCCACTATAGACACCAAAATGGAAGACATGAAACATGACATGAAGAAGGACATGGAAGACATGAAATAGACCATGAGGAAGGACATCAATGGCCACATCGACAACCAACTTGAATCATTACTGCCTAGCTCTTCGCAAAAATGAATATTCTTAGTGGCCTTACCTCATCTAAACAATTTTTTAACCTAGAAGGTGCCACTTCCTCCAATTCCTAGAATTTTCATTCCAACCCCCTTCATCATGATCTACGTCTTCTGAGAGTGGAGGTGAACAAATTTGATGGCTCATATCCTATTGTATAAATCACTCAAATGGAACATTACTTCTCCTTGCATGGAATTGCTAATGACTTGGCCAAACTTCATTACGGTGTCGCCTATCTTGATCATGAACATTGACAATGGTGGAAATGGTGTAAAAACTCACGCCAAGGGTATGTTTCTTGGACACAGTTTGTGGCCTAAATTTATGATCACTTTGACACCGACACACACTATCTGGGATGTTTGATCAAGTTGAAACAATCTTGTATAGTGGAAGACTTTATCGTTGCATTTGAGCATTCAGATTTCGGAACAAAGGGCATGTTTGATGCCTTCTTCAGGGAATTCTTTATTAGTGGCCTAAAGGATGAAATATAAGCCTAGGTCCTCATGGCTTGCCCCTAGATGTGGTTGGAAGCTACTCAATGTGCCAAGGAAGCACAACAGGTTGTCTTTTCCTAGAACCGTAAACCCTCTTTTCTTCCTCACCCTCACCCTACCAATCCTACCCCTCATGATACTCCTCTAAAGACCCAAAAATTAACTCGGATAGAAATGGTTGAATGCCAACTCAAGGGCCTTTGCTATGATTGTGATGAAAAATATTTTCCGGGGCACAAATGTAAGCAACAAAAGATTTTTATGGCCATTTCTAAGGATTTTACTAACGAGGAGGTCGAAGTTTCACTAGTGGAAAAACTACCTCCAACATATGATCCTACTCCACCCTTTGATCCACTAGAAGTTGAACCATTGATTTCACTGCATGCTCTCACTAGTTTCTCTCCTCCCCAAACCCTCAAGCTCATTGGCGACATTAAGCATAGGAAGGTCATAATCCTTGTTGACAGTGACAATACCCATAATTTTATTCATTATCACATTGCCCAAGAAATCAATTTCTATATTTGTACAGTCAACAGCTTTCAAATCATGATTACCAGTGGCGGTTCCATGAAATGTGGCGGGAATTATGAAAATGTGTACCTACAAATTGGTTTGTACCACCTGAAATATCATATGTTTGCTATAGACATGGGCGGTTGTGACATTGTGTTTGGTGCTGAATGGTTATGCACTCTTGTCCCCATCCTCATGGACTTTAAGGACCTAACCATGAAATTCCAATAGGAGGGACAACAATATAAATTCCAAGGCACCACAACAAGTTCCCTTGAGATCATTAGTTCCCACATAATGGAAAAACTACTAAAAAAAGGTCATGCAGACATTATTGTCCAACTCCATTCCATTAATGCCATTGATACACCTTCTTTGCACCATGGTATCCAGTGTATACTCTCTCGATACCAAGCTATCTTTAACACTCCCCATGGAACTCCACCTTCTTGCGGTACCCATGATCATTCCATTCCTCTAGAATGCTATTTAGAAGATAGAATTAGTATAAATAGGAGTATAAGGCATGAGAAAGACTTGTCTTAAGAATTATTGTAATAGAGCTCTGCTCTGCTGGAGATTTACCCCTTGAAGAGGAAAGTGAACATTGCTTTCATTCAATAAATGTATTATTCAGTTGGTATTGTTATTCTCATTATTTTGTTGGTTTGTTGGTATTTCCTGCTATATTTATGTTTCTTCTCATTATAATATACCTGGTACCATAGCTCATTTATCTGCTCTTCAACACCCATTCACCGCATCCACAATGGATCAAATTTTTATGGATAATATATTCAAAATCCATGGCATGCCTCATTCTATTGTCTTTGATCGAGATCCAAATTTCACCACCAATTTTTGGCAAGAATTGTTCAAGCTCTAGGGAACCCAATTGCATATCAGTACCACCTATCTTCCCCATACTGATGGATGAACCGAAGTTGTCACCAAGTGTTTGGAAACATATTTGCGGTGTTTTGCCTCTGACATACAATATTAGTTGGCTCGGTGGTTACCCCTAGTTGAATGGTGGTACACTGCATTTGACCATACTACCACTCACATGACTCCTTTTGAAGCAGTCTATGAGAAAACACCACCGTTGGTTCTCTCATACATGCTAGGTGTCTCCAAGGTTCAAGAGGTTGAAAACAAACTTACATTCTGAGAGCCCATTCTCGGTACCCTCAAAGAAAGTTTGGTCATGGATCATAATCACATGAATCAAAAAGTAGACCAGGGTCGTTTTGAATGTCAATTTGCTGAATGGGACTAGGTGTTTCTTCATCTATAACCTTATAAGAAGACTTATCTCAAAATTGAAATTTGTCAGAAACTGCCCCCCAAATTTTATAGTCCTTATACAATTCTTAAGCGAGTGGGGCCCGTGGCCTACCGATTAGTTCTGCCCAATCATTCTAAGCTCCATCTTGTTTTTCATGTTTCATGCTTAAATAAAGTGATTGGAACTAAGTGTCGAACTCAAACCAATCTCCCTGAGTTGGATGCAGAAGGTTCCATTTGGTTGAAACAACAAGAATTCTTGGATTAGAGAGAGCATCGCCTCCGTCGGTGCACCATCAAGGAAGTGTTAGTTCAGTGGAAAGATACAACTCCAGAAGATGCCACCTGGGAGTTGGCTACCATTCTGCAACAATTTCCTCATCTCCAACCTTGAGGACATGAATGTTCTTCAAGGGGGAGGGCGTGTTAGGGACCTAACCTCCCTAACCCCTCACATAGGTAGAGTAATATATTTTCTATGTAATAAAGACCGACATTAGTTTATAAATCCTATTGAATAATGTGAACAAGTTTAATGTAAGAATACTTAATAGAAGCTTCTGCTTCTAGAAAGATCTTCCTCTAGAATGTTCTTTAGAATATAGAATTAGTATAAATAGGAGCAGAAGGAATGATAAAGACTTGTCTTGAGAATTATTGTAATAGAGCTCTTCTCTACTAGAGGTTTCCCCCTCGAAGAGGCAAGAGAACATTGTTTCCATTCAATAAAAGTATTATTGTTGGTATTGTTATTTTCATGATTTTGTTTCTGTTTCTACTCATTATAATATACTAGGTACCTTACATTCTAAAATAGGATGGTATTTGATTCGGTTGCCCTTATTTTGGTTTTATAAAATATTCATTTAACTTTAGCTATTCTATTTTATTAATATTCATCGTGACTTAGTCTTTTTTGTGTAGATTTTGTAATTATTAATTTTTTTCTACTCCTTTTGAATTTTGTAATTGATTTGTGTTGTGTATCCCTCTAGGTTCACCTCTATATTTCTCACATAATATACAACTTAATCAATGTGAGATTTTATTGGATATATGGAAGGAAAATGAAAAACTATTGATTATTGGAATTACTAATAAATGGAAAATTTAATAACCAAGAAATAGATCAATGATTGGTCCTTGATAAATTTTACATGATAACCATGGTGATAATTGAATTTACATGTATATAGTTACCATGCATAAGAATTTACAATCAAAATATATAATTACCATGACCATGAATTTACCATCAAAACACTTGCAATGTAATTAGTGCTTTAAAAATGGCCAAAACTTGGCTCATGTGAAAAATTTGAGTAATCCACTTCACATGGTATATATGTATATGTCATTGTCATTGAAGTGGTTAAGCTAAGAATTTGCATTCACTATGCGTACTCCACCAGCTTTCATGGTACAAACTTTATTCATGGATGGTCTACCAAGAAGTGTAGATATGGGTTATGATTGTATGCACAAAAGAGACTAGGCAAGAAATGAGACATCAAACTAAATAGTGGGAGATTGCAATAGCTGTGGTTACAAGATCATTCAAAAACAAATAAGTGACAACATTGCACTTCACATCCAATATATGACATCATATATTTATTCAAGTTAAAGCTAAACCATGAAATAAAAATAATTTAAATAATATAAAAAAATAATTATTTTATTAAGCATATATACAATATTGGACATAAAAAATATATATATATAATCAAAGTAAAACTAATTGATGGTCAACCATGAATGAATTAGTATGGAAAACCCTCTACTTATACTCAACTATTTTTAACCTACTCAAGAATTGAATTTCCACAACTTTAGAAAATTTAAAAATTAAATGAAATAAAACTTAATATTTATGAACTATAACGTTGTCTTATGTGTAAAAAAATGTTGTCCAGATTAGATTGGGAAATTGTTAAATGTTCTATAAATGCTAAGTAAATCATCCGTATCATGTAGCAGCACTTTATATTCCAATAGCTGCCATACAAAATTCACTGGTTTGAACCACGTTTGTCTCCTCTCCAAAAACATTTATGTATTATTAGCGCTGGCCTTAATATACTTGAGATCTAAATATTCTAAAGTAAGTTCTAGCATGTTTGCCTTAGTTTCTTCAATAGACACACTTCCAGGTAGTGCAGACACCACTTCCTGCACAAGCTTTCTTAAGTTTGATTTGATCTATCATTTTCAAACTGTATAGTTTTGCTTCCAAAACAGCTGCGTGTGTAGACTGCTTTCTTATATATGTAATGGCAATATATAGAGCCTCAACTCAATTTTAGGTCGAATCTCAAGGATTTTTATTTTAGGCACCCAACAATGTGATTCAAACCAATGAAGAGCCTACTTCCTTGCAAGTCAGAGTAATGGAATCATGGAAGTTGATTGTGTTTAGCTTACCATCAAACGTGGAAGACCAATTGAAATGGCAGATCCACTACATCGTTTAACCGCCTCATTGTCATTCATTTCTGCCATATGTACATGGCTGGGCCTGGCAAGGCAGTGTGTGACTTCTTCTCCAGAGCCCATACACTCTGGTTAGGCAGAGAGGATTATAATTATACTTATTGAAAACTTCCAGATTAAAAGTTTTTTAATTAAAAACAAACAATCTGTGTGAGATTTAATGATAGAAGAATATTTTTTTTGGTATCCACAAATTAAAGGTTTTGATTAACACAGATAACCCTGCTGCATTTATTTTGAGTCAGTTAATATTTATGGCACCTGATTAATACAGATTATTCATTAATCTGATTAAATGTTAAGATTAACACAGATAACCCTCCTCATTCATTTTAAATCAATTAATCATTAAAACATCTGATTAACACAGATTATTCATTAAACTGATTAACCTGTTTTTCAGATATAAGCTATGACCAAGAACAAGATGACAGACAACAAAATGGACTTGCCACCTATAAACTATGAAAATCACCAAAATGGAGTCACTGGTTAAGTGACTGGGCTAGTAAATATACATACTAATTGAATTACTAGATCCACTACATTCAGTTAACCATTAAAACACCTCATTAACACAGATTATTCATTAACCTGATTAACCTGTTTGTGAGATATAAGCTATGACCCAGGGCAAGATGACAGACGACAAAAATGGACTTGCCACATATACACTATGGCAAACACCAAGATGGCGGCCGTCTCTGAACGTTCATCAGCCACGGGTTAAGTGACCGGGCTAGTAAATATACATACCAATTGAATTGCCAGATCGAGCCGCCTCGTTGTTATTCATTTCTGCCATATGTACATGGCCGGGCCGGGCCATGTGTGACTTCTCCAGAGCGAATGCACTCTTTTAAATATACATACCAATTGAATTGGCAGATCGACCATATCGTTTAAAACCGCCTCATTGTTATTCATTCTGCCATATGTACATGGCTGGGCAGGGTCGTGTGTGACTTATCCAGAGCGCATGCACTCCTGTAATATACATATGGCCAAGCGTGTTCATTGAATAGGTCAAGCATATTCATCATCTGAATCTGACAACAGCCCCAGATCTTCAACCAACAAACATGGAAGGCCAATTGAATTGGCACATCCACCACATCGTTCAACCGCCTCATTGTTATTCATTTCTGCCATATGTACATGGCTGGGCTGTGTGTGACTTCTCCAGAGTGCATGCACTCTTGTAAATATACATATGGCCAAGCGTGTTCACTGAATAGGTCCAGCAAATTCATCATCCGAATCTGACAACCGCTCCAGATCTTCATCCGAGTTGATATCATCCTCTGTAAGCATGAGAAAAGTTAAGTAACTGCATGCATTGGTTCTGAACGTGGTCATTATCCAGTTTGAGCCGTCGACTCAGAGATTTATGAAGTCGTGTCAGTTTTTGATCAGCCGTTAATATCTTCAATCTGCGTGCAACAATGAGGCAAGGAGATTTTCCATGGTGGGCTGGATAAAATTTAATAACATCTGTTGGCCACAAATATTGCCAACTGGTTGAGAACATACTCTATCCTTCCATGGTGGGCTGGATAAAATTTAATAACATCTGTTGGTCGTAACTAGCACAGCTGTGGTAATCCGTAATCCGTAATATGAAACGTTTGGCTGTACGGTTTAATCCTACTTAATCATTTAAACGTGGCATTTACATATCCTTACAGTAATTTTTTAATGTGATTAGGTAAATGTTAAAAAGTAAACATGTTAACGGATGCCTTCATAAATGCAAGAAAGTTATGAATAATAAATCTGACCCATTGATTTTGGAGGACTACTAAGAATATGCCAGCATCTTCAATGCATAGCCATCAGATTAGGGTTTAAGGTTAAATAAGGTTAAAAGATCATTAATTGTGCCCATTATCAATAGGTATACGCCTGCCTAAATATTACCAACTGGTTGAGAACATACTCTATCCTCCTTTGATTAACTGGAGATTTCGATACAACAATGATGCTAGGAAATTTTCCATGGTGAGCTGGCCAAAGTTTAATAGCTTCCATCTGTTGGCCACACATATTGCCATATTGCCAAATGGTTAAGAACGTACTAAATCCTTCTTTGATTAGCTGGAGATTTCGAAAATGCAGCAAATAGTTCCAAGCATTGCTCCTTGATTACTTCGAAGGTATGAAAGGGTAGGAGCGTTTCGTTAGCCAAGTGTCTTTGTTCACTCCCTTCCATTATATCATCTTATTGATGGGATATCAAACCGGTTGCCAACTCTCCAATTCACTAGCACATGCAAATCCTCGCGTAGCGCTCATCATCACATCTGATTCCCAAGATTACTGGTAACACAATCAGTCTTGCAGACCTGTAGACGTTGATTAGCTGACAAAAAATCTGCCATTAGGAGTCGAGCAAACCACTTGTATATGTTCATTGCGTCGTTGGAGTCTATCCCACATTTAACAAATATTTAATTTAGAAGCTTCTAGCCCAATTTTTTTTTTAATAGAGTTTGCTAAACATTTTTTGTTTTTAGCAGGAATTTGAGGATGATGTAAATTTGGATAAATGGCTATTTTTTCTTGTTTAAACTGCATTTCTGAATGTATAAATGGATTCAGTTTGCTGAAAAACTAGAGGCACTTCAATAGTACAAATTTAGTCACTCAAATCTGCAGATCCAACCATTCCTCACCAGATTTTGGGCAAAATCAAACAGAAAAAAAACACTCTTTTTTATTCTTATATATTTTTTGGTTTTTTAGCCTGCATTTGATGATGTAAATTTGGACAAATCCCTATTTTTTCTTGTTTAAACTGCATTTCTGAATGCATAAATGGATTCAGTTTGCTGAAAAACCAGAGGCACTCTGACAATACAAACTTAGTCACTCAAATATGCAGATCCAACCATTCCTCACCAGATTTTGGGCAAAATCAAACAAAAAAAAACAACAGACTACACTTTTTTTTATTCTTATATTTTTTTGGTTTTTAGCATGAATTTGATGATGTAAATTTGGATAAATCTTTATTTTTTCTTGTTTAAACTGCATTTCTGAATGTATAAATGGATTCAGTTTGCTAAAAAACCAAACAATATAAACTTAATCACTCAAATCTGCAGATCCAACCATTTTTCACCAGATTTTGAACAAAATCAAACAAAAAAATATCAACATTTAAACTACACTTTTTTTAATTCTTAATCTGCACAACATGTGACCTATGCCCGGCTAGTTGAAGGGTAAGTTTTTTATTTATATTTTGAATGGCTTGAGGACTCGATCATGGGCCGAACCCTAACTTTTGATAGCCATGTTAAAGGCTTGAATGTGGGGTCAGATAGCCACGTTTGGGGTTTGAATGTGGATCAGGTTAACTTTTGGTAACTATTTTGAAGTCATGAAAAGGCTTGAATGTGGGGTCAGACAACCACGTTTATGGCTTGAATGTGGGGGTCAATGGCCACATTTAGGGCTTGAATGTGGATTGGTCAACTTTAGATAGCCATGTTGAAGTGATACACTTATGGAATAGTGTTGGAGCTTGTTGGTAGTGATGTATGCAGCTATGGAAAAGTGTTTGGAGCTTGCCATGTTGAAGTGATACACTTATGGAATAGTGTTGGAGCTTGTTGGTAGTGATGTATGCAGCGATGGAAAAGTGTTTGGAGCTTGTTGGTAGTGATGAATGCAGTTATGGAATAATGATGATAGTCATGTTGAAGGCATGTGCTTATCGAATAGTGTTGGAACGTGTTGGTAGTGGTTGTCTCCATAAGTGTTGGAACCTGTTGGTAGTGGTAGTGATGCATGAAAATGCTTATGAGTTTTTGAATAATTCTTATATATATTTCAATATATGAAAAATTAAGGGTTAAATTTTAATTTTATATGAATGAGTTTTTTTAAATAAATAAATTATAAGATTTGAAAAGGGTTTAATATATATATATATATATGAAAAATTAAGGGTTAAATCTTAGTTTTATATAAATGATTTTTTTGTAAACAAGTAAATTATAAGATTTGAAAAGGGTTTAATATATATATATATATATATAAATAAATAAATAAAAGGGTTAAAGCTTATATTTATATGAATGACATTGAAGGCCAAATGATATTTCAACAATATGACCTGTATGCCTTTTTATTGAATGGTGGCATGATTATTGTAAAAAGTATTCAAGCAGTCAAGCCCATCCTTAAAATGAACCAAGGTACAAGGAAATAGAGTTTGTGGAATAAATCCACGAGCCCAAGTTAACATGTCACTTGATTTAGTGGATAATACAATGCCATGTGCCATTTGTACGCACTAAGCATGCCTTCACTCTAAATCACCTTGTCACCTATAATATCTTATGAATCGTGAAAAAACATATTGTTATTTGACCAACATTAGTCAATAATATTTCATAAAATTCAAAGATTCCCTAAGTGGGGGAAACTGAAATGATGTCAACTCAATTAAAGACCTAGGATAGGGGTCGAAAACTCAAATTCTTGGAACAACATTTTCAATTATGGCTTCACATTTCCTAGGAAAAAGTTTTGAAATGGTAAGTAGTCTGGAAATGCTTTGTTGGCTTGTATTTTTTGACCAAAAAATGGTGGTCAATGACCTTGATGTTTTTTCATTAGACGTGGCTTGATGTCAATACCCTATGCTTTGATACCCTGTTCACATCTCCTTTACATGTCATTGCATCTTTCCATTTATACATGCATATTTCACTTGCTCATTTCCTGCTCATCAATTTGATACTGAACCTCTCATGCCTTTGGTTGAAAGGTTATGGTTGCTTCTTGTCTTTCCATTACCAATCCCATGGCGATGAGATATGGAAACCTATAAAAATGTGAACATTAAAACATGTCAACCATGAGATCACATACATCTAACCAATAAAAAATGTAAATGGACCAAGTACAATCTTATGCAAGAGTAAGAACATGCTAGCAAAAATGAGAATAAACCAAACACACAAGGGTCCATTAGGTTGTAATCATTATCAATAAGCAAGTGATATGCCTTTTTTTAATTTCCAATTTTCATAGTGAGATGTGTTTGTTGGTAGGGTTTTAGGAATAACTATGTTAGAATTTTTTATAAAAATGTTTCAAACCATATTTGGGTTCATCATCTTCCTCATTGATCAACTTAGATGTGACTTGAAACATCAATATAACAAAATCTAACACAACTATATTTGAAACACTACAAAAAAAGTGATATGTCATCAAATGAAACTATGCAAATTCATAAGGCATGACACAAAATACTAAAATCCTGCATCCAAAGCACAAAGGAGAATAAAATATGTTAACATGCTCAAGAATCCACACAATCTATAAGACACACATAAACAACAACCCCGAAACATGAAAGCATTGTCAAACATTACATGTAGATGAGTTCATAAAATCCCATTCAATGACAAAACTCAAAATATAAATTGAAATAGGGGATCCCCAAATCTAAGGACTTACGGCTAGTTGAGGCCTCAATAGTGGGGAAACATGAGAAACACTATCTATGAGCATAATAATATAAGGAGTTTTCCAACTTCGGTCAAATATGGGTTTAGGGTTGTAGCAATCCTAGTTCCCCTCTTTTATTGAGGATTGAGATGGTGAATATAACCCATGTTTAGCTATACCATGCAACAAAGTTGTATCGATAATTTGAAATTAACACGTTGTTGGAAGAAGACCGAGTTAGAAAGAAAGACTATTTTGGGAAGAAAGGCATGCTAGAGGAAAGTGACAGTTAGAAGGAGAAGTAGCACGCGTGCATGCATGGAAGACCTAATGATGCCAGGGTTAGGGTTTTTGTAATACATTGTAATGGTTGATGAGCCATAACGTACATATATAGATACCTAGGAGGAAAGGGTGTGTGTTTTTTAAGGATGCTTTTCAAGGGAGAGGATTTTTAAGGAGAAGCATCGGTAACACTATTATAATCCAATACCTTTTTGTAATTTGTTGAGCTCTAGGGGGGTCAGGAGGGTAGATATTGAGGTTTAGATCATAGGCTAAGGAGCTTGGTCTGATCTAGTCTGCCTCATAATAGATCTTGACCCGATTGAAAATAAGTTGTAAAGCGTATGACGCTGTAGTTTTGGAACTACCATAATAGAAGAGCGGAGAGCCAGATCTTTGTGGACATAGCCCAAGAGGAGCTGAACCATGGTAAAACATGTGTTATGTGAGTGAATGCTTGTGTCTCTTTTACTATCTATGAATAGATGTTAGAATGATGTATGAATGAATTAATAATCCAATTACATTACATGCATGGATGAGAATGCCAGTATACTGTGTTAATAAGTAAGTATAACTCTCAACATGCACTAAAATATCCCCATTCAGTCCTGGACTACGAATACTTTACCAAGAGGGCCGATAGTTTTAAGGGATTTGTTGGATCCCTAGTAGAACGATTGTGGATATCAAGAAGCTATTGATAAATGAGTTTCAGAAGCCAAGTTCGGAGGACCAATACATGAACGAGATGATAGAAATTATACAGAAACTAGGAAAATCTGTATGGGAGATCGACCAGAGATTCAATTGATTGAAAGGAAAGTTGAAATATCTCATGACAGACATGCAACGCAGACAATTGTTCATCAATTCACTATTGCCACACTTGAAATATCCACTGCGACAACAAAAGTTTCAGACATAGGCAGAGGCTCTGCAGGTAGCCCTGCAACTAGAAGTAAACCAATATCAGAAGACCGATCCAACCATCGAAGAGATGAAGGAGGATCTGAAGAACTTAATGTTCCAACTGAACCAGAACAAAAGTAAGGACAAACGAGAAGTCCTTTGGTGTACCACGTGCAGGACAGAAGGACACCATAAGAACAAATGTCAAACATTCGCGCAATACATGGAAGTAGGAATTCCAAATCCGTTACCAATAGGAGGACTATGGTGAAAAATTTGTAAGAAACAAGGCCACGATCCATATCATTTCCCAATGATGCAGAAGCACTAGACATTCCCAAAGAGCTCATACTTCAACTTTTGCAAGTCAATAGGTGATGATGACAAAGATTGTAGAAACATGGAGTTGATGAGAGAAAGGAAATCATATTCATCTAGGGTGCAGGCATAAATGATGACTGGACAAGCCACACCTTAGTTTAACTAGGTACGAGCCCCATACAACACTGCGCAACAACAATATAATGTTGTGCAACAACCTTATAACGCAATGAAACCCCACTACAATACCACATAGTATAATAAGGCGCCTCTGTATAACACGCTGTGAGGGGATCGAGCTGGGTACAAAGGTGGAGGACGAGTAAGAGGAGGCTTTGGACGAGGAAGAGGACCAATAGTGTGTCACAATTGTTAACAACTAGGAAACTATGCAAGAGAATGTCCACTTCCACCAACAACTTGTATGTATTGTCGTGCATCAGATCATGACACAGAATAATGTCCAACATTACTGGGAAAGATCCAGGAAAAGAGGAATCAAAACAACCAGAATGTTCAATGGATTTTAGCGTAAGCAAGGGATGATGGACGAAACATCAACATAGTTACGCGTGGAGGAGCTAAAACAAGAAATGACGCAGTACGACAAGATCCATAACAACACCAATGGGTAAAGAAGAATGTCGAACCAAGGAAGCAGTTCGACGCACAGAATGAGAAGGAGATATTTAAGCAAGCCAGATAATAATTTCTTAAGCCTGACATTGCGTCGACTTCAACCGTGCAACATAAGAAGGAATTACCAGAGTATGATATGCCTCCATCATTGGATCATACCAAATAAATGCATCCCATGGGACAAGTAAGTACAATCAAAGGTTTTTTGCAATCATGTGTAAAATTAGTAAATGATCCACCCTCTCTCAAAGTATTACAAAATATTCTAGAAAGATGTAGCATAGAGATAGAAGGAAAGTTAGAACAGAAAACAGTCAATCACCTACATACAAGGAGAAGAACAAGTAGGGAGTTCAGGCTTAACGCCAACATTTGAGATTTCAACATGGGAGATATTATACTGGATTTAGGATCCAAAGTCAATGTATTACCCAAGAAGACATGGAGATGTATGGGAGAGCCCACATTAGGATATTCACCCGTTCAACTGAAATTGGCAAATCAACACAAATTTCTACCAATAGGGAGATTAAAAGGAGTGACAACAGATTTGGATGGAGTGTGCACTAAAGAAAACTTCAAAGTAATAGAGATAGTGGATGAAACAACACCTTACCCAACATTGCTTAGCTTGGATTGGGAATTTTATAACCAGGCCATAATCAAATTAAAAACATGAAAGAAGACATTTGAGTCAGGAGAATACAGGTTGATTGCGCCATTAGACCCATTAGAAGGGGAAAGGTTTGTAGAGCCTACTTGCTTGAACTTGGAGGAAATTAACCAATTGTACAGAACAATTGAACAAGATGAGGATTACGTAAACCCAACTGCATATGGGATACTCAGTTGGTGGAGCATCACCTCATGTGTGAAAGAATCATATACGGTTTAGAAAAATGGCAACAGAGGCTACACAAATTTTCCACAAGAAGATGCACAAGAATAGACCGTGTCGTAAGATGGGTAGGTACGGATATAAGGGAACCACCCAGCTTCCATGGGGTAAATGATCTAGAATAATTATTGACACTTTATGAATACGAAGTGTTAAAAAATCAAAGACTCTTAGCACTAGATATAGAACTCAAGCCCACACCTACAATATGGTGAGGCACACACAAAGAAACAATCAAGGACTGGTACCAATGTAAGCGATTACTGCACATCAAGTTTGGTGCAGAACAAAGAAGAAACCAACAATAGAAATATAATCGACAGGGGGCACCAACAAAACATTTGGAGAAGTGAATAACATTGTGGAAGATGACACCCACAAAATAATGGCCTCATCATTTTTTACACACATTAGAGGGAATCCCAACAAACTGGTATATAGACCAGGAATTGCGTAGAGGAACTACGAGATGGACACTACTACAAGAGAACTTTACAGTCACTTTCTCATTTGAGCATGAGAACCCCAACATAGATGAAACACTTAAACAAATAAGAGGAGTGATAATAATTAAGGAACCATAAGTCGAACTCATAACAAAAGAACAACAACAGAACCAACAGATAGTGAAAGAAATATTGTCATGCTACCATGTGTAGGAAGAAGTACCAGATGAAGACGACCCACACGAAATTCAAATTAAGGAAGTTGAAGGTGAAAGGGAAGTGGAAGGTCCACCTCTAGAGTCAGAAGTAATTGCTGTGCCAATCAAGGTGAAGAAAATTAACATTGGGACAGTTGAGAATCCCGAAATGGCCATCATTGGAGACTAATGGGATGAACAAACAATGGAAAGCATAACAGAGTTACTGCGTGAGTACAACAACTTGCTCCCCACAACATTCATAGAAATGAAGGGCATAGCAGGAGAGCTAGGTGAAATGAAGATACCACTCAGAGTTGAGGCAAGACCGATCAGACAACGACCATACAGACTAAACCCAATATATAAGCAACAAGTCAAAGTTGAGAATGATAGGATGCTAGAGGCAGGAATCATAGAACCTATGGAAGAATACAAATGGATAAGACCAATGGTAGTTTAGGAGAAAAAAAAAGGTGGAATAAGAATATGCATCAACTTGAGGAAGTTGAATGATGCATGCCTACATGACCCGTTCCCGACACATTTCACGGATGAAGTATTGGAGAACATAGGAGGAAAGGAGGTTTACTCATTCACCGATGGATTTTCAGGATACCATCAAATCAAGATAGCCTCTACATAATAAGGATCCTACCAATACACGGTCATGTCGTTTGGAATGAAGAATGCACGAACACTATTTTCTAGAGTAGTCATAGCTGCGTTTAAAGAATTTATCCACCAGTTTCTAAAAGTATACTTGGACTATTGGACAGTCTATGGCCTATTGAAATACCATGTAGAGGTCTTGCGGTTGATGTTAGAAAGATGTAGGCAGTGCCAAATATAGTTAAACATCAAGAGGTGCATCTTCAGAACACCTTTTGGGATACTATTGGACCATATAGTATGAAAGCAAGGTTTACTAGTGGATCCCACCAAGATTGCAGTAATCATTAACTTGCCACCACCAAAAACAGTCTGTCAACTAAGAGCGACATTGGGACACACAGGATACTAAATAAAATTTATAAAAGAGTACGCACAGATCACCGAGCCAATGGGGAAATTGCTAAGGAAATACACAAAGTTCCAATAGGATGAGGATTGTCAACACAGTCTGGATATGCTGAAAGAAAAGATGGTAACAACACCAATACTGGTATTCCCAGATTGGGAGAAGAAATTCCACGTACATGTAGATACATCGGCCATATCACTTGGAGATATTCTGGCATAACCAAGAGCAGGAGAATTAGATCATCATATAACATTTCTATTAGAAAACTATCAGAATCGGAGTAGAACTACAACACTATATAGATGGAAGGCCTCAATATGGTGTACGCACTTCAAAAGTTCAAACATTACCTACTGGGGAAACACTTTAAGATGTTCACAAATCATTTAGTGTTGAAATACCTAGTCAACAAGCTAGTGTTGGGGGGGAGAATTTGTAGATGGCTACTATTGTTTCAGGAATTTGATTTTGAGTTAATAGTTAAACCAGGTAAGCCAAACACAAGACTTGATCACCTGTCAAGGATCATGAATGGGGAGGAACCTACAAATCTAGAAGACAATTTTCCAGACACAAAGTTATTTTCAGTCCATATCGTTGATGAATACTTCGCAAACATTATCCAGTACTTGAGTACAGGGACTGCACCACTAGAATATAACACTGCGCAGAAGAAAAAATTGGTAGTCCAGGCTACAGATTTTCAGTTGATTGCAGGACACTTATACACAATGGGCACAGATAGAATCTTGAGAATATGTGTGCTAGAACATGAAAGGCCAAGGATCTTAGGAGAATCCCATGAGGGGATAGAAGGAGGAAATTACACATGCAAATCTACCACACATAATTTATTGCATGTAGGACTATGGTGGACGACCATTCACAGAGACTCAAAAGAATACTGTCAGAAATGCGATGTATGTCAAAGGGTTGGTAAACCAAATAGAAGGGATGAGATGACTCTGTGACCATAGATAACTCTGCGGGTATTTGACAAATGGGAAATAAACTTTGTGGGACCAATTAACCCACCAACAAAGAGGATAGGAGCAAGGTACATCATCACTGCGACAAAATACTCAACAATATGGGTGGAAGCAACACCAGTCAAAGATTGTAGTGCAAAGACAACAACACACTTCCTGTTTGAGCAAGTGATCACTAGATTTGGTTGCCCAAGGATTTTGATGAGTGACCAAGGCACTCACTTCATCAATAGTACTATTAAGTCTATGACTGAGGAATTCGAAGTTCATCATCAAAAGAGTACACCATATCACCCACAAGCAAATGAGACAGTTGAAGCCTTTAACAAGATCCTTGAAAAACACTAACAAAGATCTGTAACGTTAATAGGGACGATTGAGACCTCAAGATACCAACCATATTGTGGGCATACATGACCACATGCAAGAATTTGACATGACATACATCATTCAGACATATATATGGACAAGAATAAGTGGTTCCATTATAATTTTTGGTACCCAGTCTGCGCGTAGAAACAATCACGAACATGACAAAATGAAGTGCAATACATCATAGGATGAATCAACTGATGATCATGGAGGAAGATAGGATCCTAGAAGGGTTCCACCAATAAGTTCAGAAAGCAAGGGACAGAGCTTGTCATGAAAAACATATCAAGAGGAAAACTTTCAAGGAAGGAGACTTAGTGTTGATGTATGACAATAAATCCCTTCAGCATCCAGGAAAACTCAGAATGCACTGGTTAGGACCATATGAAGTGAAAGTTGTCACAGATGGGGGAGTTGTACAATTGAAGGACTTAGGAGGCACATAACTCAGAAGGATGATCAATGGGAGCCGATTGAAGCTATACAAGGACAGTCGACCACCCATGACTTGAAATTCACCGCTAAAAAAACAAAAAAAACAAAAAAAAGAAGAAGATATAGTGCAGGGAATCAAAAGGTAAAAACATAGGTATAGTGCGTTGAAAATAGAAAGGGCATGCATGCTTGAAAATGATAGCCCGATGGAGACAAGACCAATGGTCACTACAAAGCGGAAACAAGATGGAAAGGTGGATACAGAAAAAATAAGTGCCCACTGACGATGGGTATCGGAATTGAATGCCAGAAACAACTGATGAGACGTTGCGTTAATCGCGTCCACTGGCGATGGAAAGGGAAATCAATGGAAAGTACAAAGGAAATGGAGGTTCAATTAAAGAATGATCGCGGTAACGTCTCCGACAAGCTTCACACAACGCTGATACAAAGAAAGGATGCAGAACCGAAAATGTTATTGTGAAATCGGGAAAGACATAGAGCGATAGAGCATACAAAGTAGAGAGTGAAGGTTGCAGAGGCCACTGATCTCAGCGGATGACAACTTTACCACAATGGCACCACCCAAATAGGGAGAACCGAGCCAGACTTCCAGACGACCACAAGTGAGTATCATAGCACAATCATAACCACAAGGAAGCGAACAACAACCATCTCAACCTCCATAAGTTGTCAATGTGGACAAAATCCCATCGCCAGATATGACACCAGGAAGCCCCACACCCATTGTGGAGGAAACCCAGTAGACAACACCAACGAGCATGGAAATTGATATGTTGGAAGAAGGATAGGGCCAACCGGTTGAGGAAGCAGGAAACCTAGGGCACCCAAAAAATATTGAAGAAGCCCCAAGAGTCAATGGGATGACTCCAAACCAGGAAGAAACGACCGTGTCAGAAGGATCACATATAACCACATCAAAACAACCATAGGAGGGAGCAGTGGAAGATGTCACTGGCCGACCAGAGGGGTATGTCGAAGAGCGAAAAATGGAGCGTCGAACCTCGAGCCAACCACCACAACGAAAGGACAAGAAGACAATACCTAGGTCACTGCGCAGGCAACCCGTTGCAACAATTGTCTTTCCGCGCATTCTGGAAGGAGTAAGTGTACCAGCGAATTTGTTAGGCCACATAGAGAAATTGAGGTACTCAGACCATGACGTCACAGACGTAGACAAGTTCCCAGAGTTTGCCAAGAAATCCTACCTACAGACTATAGGTATAGGACCCTTTGGTGAACCAATTAATCAACCAGTCCAATGGGCATCAGGACTGGCCAAAAACAAGATTCTAGGCCTTTTGGACCTACCACACTTTGGGAGGGGCCAGTATGCAAACAATTGTTTCAATCATCTGATGACAGTTACACATTGCATATATTTGTGGATGGACCAACTTGTCTCCATAGACGAAGAGCTAATCACAGACATCACAGGGCTTCCATCACGAGGTGAGGATCCCGTGCAGTTCCTTGAGGACAAAACCAAAGAGAAAGAACTGGCCGAGGAAATGAAAAGTAAATATGGCACTGAAAGGGGGTCATGCAGAATCATCATCAAGAATATTAGCGACCCCATGACAATAATGGCCACAAAAATTATGGCATGCAAGACACTTAGGAAATTCCGCAAGGAGGAAGTCCCGGTCGGGGTTGTCATAGCTGCAACATAGTGTGCCGAGTGCACCACACTCAGTTGGGCCCCTTATTTTTTGAATTTGTTCCTAGATGAATGCAAGGATGCACAAGATCTATGGACAAAATTTCATTATTCATGGCTACTCATCCTAATAGCCATGATTAGATGGAAGGAGTCAAGGTATTCATTTTTTTCCACTAGACCCAAACCCTGTCATGGAGCGTGATACTTATCGCTCAGAGTTGCTTCAAACTCCAAAAACAAGAAAGTGAATGAAACTATATTCGAAGGCTATCTCACTGACATGCATGATAACATCGCTAACACTCGGAGGGTAACACCGGAAGAAATCACATAGTATCAGGGCATAGCCAAATTCAAATCCACTCAACATGCGATGTGGATCTTTGTGCAGAAAGACCCTGACAATCAATGGCTACAACTACGTTACTACATCACGGAGGTAGACATAGAGATGGCCATTAAATATTGGGTAGATGAGTGGAGGATTCCAGTCCTCACTGGAGAAATACTTGCGGGGATAGAGGAGGAGAAGGTAAGGAAGGAACACACACATGATGAGGAAGTAACAGTCCCCAATAAACCAAGGATAGGTCAGAACAAGGCACAACAGAAGAAAGGGAGTACATTCAAGACAGGCGTCTAGATGGGAAAGAAGAACAACACACAGGTGCCACAGATACAACATAAACAGGATAAGGTAGCACATGGAACTACATCAAGTGCCACTCCATAAGAGCAAGGCCAGACTAAGAGGTCAGTCACCCAGACGGGGGGTGCGTGCAAGAAGGAGAAGGCACACAGAACACCCCCAGAATACACGATCACTGAGGATGATATAGACATGGTGGCCTAGATGATCCAGGACCACACAGTTGAGGATTTCGAGAATGTTGCATGCCAAAGGGACATAATTGTGGAAGAGATGGCACACATACGACAACTCCTTAGGTAGCTCGACGAAGCGCAGGAAGCTGACAGTAGCGTAGGGATGGTCCCATCAACATTTCAGATAGGAGGGGAAGTTGGATCAAGCGAGAAGGATAGGATCCAGACAACAACTCAGTCGAGCTCAACATTTCACGTCACACCCAACATGTTGCGCATGGACGAAATTATGGGGCAGACACCCCTCAAGGACTTGGCTCAATTACAACTGGTATTGATGCAGATACCAACCAAAGCCTTGTATAAACTGCAGGTTGACATTACATAGGAGGTACAATCTCGCGCACACATAGATGCAACAGAATTGCACCAGGTAAAGGATAATCAGGATGAACTGGAATTGGTCTTCGAATAGGCTAAGCTTGAGACCAAGGACGAGAAGGACCGCACGAATATTCTAGAGCAGAAATTGGTCATATATTATGAGAAAATCCCAAAGAATGCGCAGACAACCGAACTCGCCGTGACAAAGAAGATTGATCAGATTGTGAAGACAATTAATCAATACCAACAGGAGATCGAGCACCTACGGGAGCAGTTCACACCCACCACTCCAACAGAAGTAAGGGAGGAAAGGAAGAAGGAGGAAACGACACAGATAAAGGAGATAGAGCGACAAGTCCACGCAGTGGCCGACTTGTTCGACAAAGCAACACAACTCTGGACGAAGCTAGAAGAGGATCAACAGGTCCAGTAGTAAGACCAGGAAGGAGAAAGGATAAGTGCAACTATCTAGGACCTTAAGCAGAGGCAGAAGACAATGTCAATCACGGAGTGTGTCAAAGGAGCGCAGGACATGAAGAAACTGCAGGCAAAACTTATAACTACGCAGACACATAAAAAGGAGTTCCAGGCTCAAATGGAACCACTCTAGGAGCGAGCAGCGGAGGTTATTGCACAAGTAGAGGAAGCCAAAACAAATATGGCACAAACCCAGGAAGAGTGTGCAAGGATGGTCATCGAGGACATTTCAGTGAAGGCATTGGAAGCACTCAAGGAGAAGACTGCGCAGGCCCAAATGCAAGCAATGGAGCTCACAGATAAGTTCCAAGTGATTGCAAGAGAGATTGACGAAGCACACAGGGGTTAGGTGGCTCAGGATGAGCCACATGTCAGCGTTGGGGGCATGTTGGAAGCAGACCGATTTAGAAAGAAAGGTTATTTTGGGAAGAAAGGCATGCTAGAGGAAAGCGACAACTGGAAGGAGAAGCATCATGCGTGCATGCATGGAAGACCTAACGATGCTAGGGTTAGGTTTTTTGTAATACATTGTAATGGATGATGAGACATAAACATATATATATAGCTACCTAGGAGGAAATGGTGCATGTTTTTTAAGGATGCTTTTCAAGGGAGAGGCTTTTTAAGGAGAAGCGTCGATAACACTATTGTAATCCAATACCTTTTTGTAAGTTGTTGGGTTGTAGGGGGGTCAGGAGGGTAGATCTTGAGGGTTAGATCATAGGCTGAGGAGCCTAGTGTGATCTAGTCTGCCTCATAATAGATCTCGACCCGACTGAGAATGAGTTGTAAAGTGCACGACGTTGTAGTTTTGGAACTATAATAATAGAAGAGAAGAGAGCTAGATCTTTGTGGACGTAGCCTAGGAGTTGGTGAACCATAATAAAACCTGTGTTATGTGAGTGAATGATTGTTTCTCTTTTACTGTCTATGAATAGATTTTAGAATGATGTATGAATGAATTAATGAATCCAATCACATTACATGCATGGATGAGAATGCCAGTATATTGCGTTAATAAGTAAGTAGAACTCTCAGCGTGCACTAACAGATCCCCATTTAGTCCTGGACTACGAACACTTGAGTATTGCACTCACCCATTAAGTCTATCTCGGTTGAGACTGCACAGTGCACTCTGTGCATTGCACTTACTTGTGGTTTACAAGGAGGGACGATAGTTTTAGAGGCTTTGTTGGATCCCTAGTAGACCTAGACTCGGGTCAATCATGTTAAAGGTATAACTCAGATAACCAACCAACACACCTCTTCCATGCCTTGATCATATGTGTTTTCCCCAACCTCTCCCCATAAGTAATGACTAAATCAAAATAGTCCCCACTTTCACAATTGCACCAAATCCATATGTTTTCCTATTGATATATAATCCACTAAAACTTTGGCATGAAAGTAAAAGAACAAGAATATAAGCTTCCATTAACATTCATCCATCCCTATTAGATCAATGAATAACATGAAAGTGAAATAACACTACCACCATATTTATTTTGGAGATTCAACGTTTAGAGTGTATGGACATGAGTAACCTAATTCATATTCCTTTCAACCTCAACATCAATATCAATTTAAACTACACAAGGTGATGTAATTGTTGGTTTCACGGAATAAACAATTTCATGTTCCTATTAAGTAAGCTTGAGCTCATTTCAATAGAAATTATTTGTTGCTAAATTTACTGCCAATAATTCTTGTAGGATTAGAGGACATAACAACCAAATCAACTATAAATTCTAGAGCAACCAAGATTCCACACAATACTCAATAAATACTCACACCAATTTCCATCATATCTTTATTTATTCATGTTCTTATGTATGCATGGTGTACCAATTATGTTCGACGCACAAAAATACTTATGAAGTTGAAAAGAGGTGATGAGAACCTAGGGCAAGGAAAATACACAACATTGGAATATTCCATCAAACTAAATTGGTCAAAGACAAGTCATAGACACTAGGTTTAAATTTGCAGACAAATTCGACTCAAAATTTCATTGAAACTAAAAATTGATTTGGATTGATTATAAAGATAAGATTTATCCCTAACATAACTTATACCATCATATTTGTGACCTTATAATGAATGGTACATATTGACTACGAAATTACAATATTTTACAACGCAATTTTTCCCAAAATTTTGCTTTGGGGGCGTTGTGTTAAAGTATTCGATGTGCTCATTTTACCATATAAAATATCTCAATATTTTCACCCAACCATAGGAACACAACCACCCCCGAGTATCATAACATTTACAGATAGAATAATTCTAGAAGTAGTACCTGACCCAATAGATAACCAAGAGATAGTGTATCTCTCTCTCTCTCTCTCTCCAAGAATAACACACCAAGAAGAAAGTCCACAAACTAGAAAACAAGACCAAAAACCCAGTTGCAGTAGCTACAATTTCACTCCTTCTCCAAACTTGCGCACCACTTGACTTGTGTGAGTTGTGAGTGAGTGAATTACCAAATGAGATTAAGCGTCGTCTATTTATAGTGCTCTTTGTCATCTTTCCAGGACAACTTCTTCTTTTAGAGGCTAATACTTAAATATTAATTCTTTTATTGAGTCGACATGTCGTCTAGGGTTTCTACACATATGTTTATGGTTTCTATAGCTTTTGGAACATTCTAATCTAGTCATAGGTTACACATGGAGGCTAATACCTCCCTCAACTACCATAACATCAACACTCCCTCCTAGCTAGGGAGGTATTTAATAGTAATGGTCTTGAGCACAAACAAACCATTCTATTGGTAGAATCATCATAGCCACACATTCTATCTCATGATCACATAGATCAACTCATGAGAAACATCACCACTATCACTATCATCTGATAGCATCAATTACATCATCTCTTGAGTCCATTCTCCATTTGAGTAATCGAGCATGATGTTGAATAAGTCACTTACTCAACAGAGTGATACAAGGACCATTCTTCTAATCCAGACATGTGTCTTAGAAGACAATTTGTCCCAATAGATGCTGAAATCCCCATAATGGGATACAAGGACCATTCTTCTAATCCGAACCTATGTCCTAGAAGAATGTCAGTCCTCCCATATGATGAAATCCATGCCATGGGCTACAGAGACCATTCCTACAGGAATGTCAATCTTAGACAAATTTCTAATTGGGTCATATATACAATAGAGATCAATATCTACCCATATTCCTTTGAAAATATTGGTCCTGTATCAACAACCCTAATCGAGACACCATGTCCTTAGGGGGCGGACTATTCAACCTGATCAGGATAATAATTGTGCCTCAGGAGAATATCAGTCCTGAACCATTTTCCAAAACCAGGTCACAATCTGTGCCTTAGGAAAATACCAATCCATGATACGTTAACAATATGTTAACCTAGACCATTCTCCACAGGGAGAATGTCTTTCCACCAACAATTTGTTCTTCCTGGACCATTCTCCTCTTGGAGAATGTTTGTCCACCAGCACACTAACTATCCATCTAGCTGGAAATCATCTCCAACACTAGTGGTAGTTTCCATGGAAATAAGATAGTAGCATACAACTGCTACAATTCCATCCAATAGAACACAATTGTGCCTATCCATAGTAGTACACAATTACTACCTAGTGGTACACAACCACTCCTAGTAGCACACAACTACTAACTAGTGAAACACACTCACTACCAGTGGAACAAATCGACCACAATATCATACAACTATTTTCCAGAGACATACAATCTCCACATCAATAAAATGATATCATCATGCATCAATAATGTCATCAACTGCATTACCTCTAAGTCGTACTAGCATGATGCGAATGCATCATATCTAAGATGTAATGGCGTGATCTGGAGTATCATATGCATCATCTCTATGTCGTACTAGCATGACATATCTAGAATGATGCCAATGCATCATATATAAGTTGTATGTCATATCTAAGTTGTACTTGCATGATGTATATTAGTGCCTCACTATGTTATCTCTAAGCTATATGATCATCTCTAAGCCATACTAGCATGACATATCTAGCATGATGCCAATGCATCATATCTAAGTTGTATGCCACATTTGATTTGTACTTGCATGCTCATATCTAGCATGATATGAGCCCTGTACATCATCTCTAAGTTGTATGGTAATCTATAAGTCATATTATCATGACATATCTATCATGATGTCAATACATCATATCTAAGTTGTACTCGCATGGCCATATCTAACATGATGTGGCTCACTAGCATCGCCTCTAAGTTGTACTAGCATGAACATAACTAGCATGATGAAAGCATCATCTTGAAGCTATAGGTCCACCTTTAAGTTGTACTAGCACGATGCTCCTTGGGCCACTATATCAACAACTCCAACCATCTGTATCATATATGAGTTGTACTAGCATGATCATATCTAGCATGATGAAAGCATCATATCTAAGTTGTACTAGCATGATACAGATCTACATCTCACTGACAGTCCATGATTCCACATATCAATGCTCCCTCCCAACCAAGGAAGTCATCTCCTCCCTTTCAACCAAGGGAACAATCTCCACAAGCCCCAGATTGTCCCTCAAGTATGAAAACTTTATCTTGGACATCGGCTTAGTCAAAATATCCATAGTCTTCTCATCAGTGGATATATACTGGAGAACCACTTCTCCCCTCTGAAATTTATCATGAATAAAATAGTACTTGATCGCAATGTGCTTCGACCTATAATGGAACACCAGGTTCTCTGAGAGATTCACACACCTTTGGTTATCACAATATATCATAGTCAAATCCAAAACCTGATTAAACATTCCAGAAACCAATTTACGGAGTCACACTGCTTCCGTTCAAGCATCACAAGTTGCAGTATACTTTGCTTCTGCAGTGTTGAGTGCAACAAACTTTTATTTCCTACTAGCCCATGATATCATAGTAGATCCCATACTAAAACACATACCAAAAGTACTCTTTGTATTATCTGCACTCTCTTCCCAATCTAAGTCGATAAATCCATGTAGTTGTACATAACTGTTTGAGGCATATTTCAAACCATAAGTTATCATCCCAGAAAGATATCTCAATATATGCTTTGCAATTATCCAATGTTCTTGTCTAGGTTCCACCTAGAACTGGCTCAAAATGTTCACAACAAAGAAAATGTCCAGCCTAGAATTCATCAAATACATCAAGAAGATAATCAAATGTCGGTACAGGGATGAGTCTACTGGATCAGAATCAAAATCTCTCAACTTCCTCAAATATGTTACCATGGGAGTTTCCATGGATTTGCAATCCATCATCTCAAACTTATGAATAATATTTAAAACATACTTTCATTGCCACAGGAAGATTTCACCATGCTTTTGTTGTACTTCTAGTCCCAAATAATAATGCATGAGACCAAGATACTTCATATCGAATTTAGAGGCTAACTCCCTCTTACAATGAATAATGAGAGGCTCTGCACTAAGCTCCTAGATCTTGTCTGATTCTATACATACATGGGTTTGTCTCAGGTGTACCCCAAAGCCTTGAGGTTTCTCTATGTATACTTCTTCCTCAATTACTTCATTGAGAAAAAGTGGTCTTGACACATTCATTAATGGCAAATAGTGAGGGAGAGTAATTCAGTTGATCGGGTCATTGATGTATTTGGTTTTGTTGTCAACACTCTCAGTCAATTCATAGTGGAGCCTAGGAGAGTGCACTGGGTTGCAACAAAACATGTGCTCAGGTATCTTTGTGGTACGATAGACTATGGTCTGGACTATCAAAGAGGATATGGAGTTCGTCTGGTTGGCTATACAGATTCAGATTGGGTAGGATGTGTCAGTGACATGAAGAGTACTTCAGGGTGTTGTTTCGGATTGGGATCAACAGTCGTGTCTTGGTTCAGTTGGAAACAAAAGTTACTGGCATTGAGCTCTGCAGAGGCTGAGTATATGGCATTCAGTCAGGCCAGTTGTGAGGCCCTTTGGCTTCAGAAGTTGTTGGTGGGATTGTTCAGTGTGCAGTTGAGGCCTACCGTTATTTACTGTGATAATCAGAGTTTCATTAAACTTTCAGAGAATCCAGTTTTTCATGACAGGTCTAAGCATATCGAGATTCGTTATCACTTCATCTGTGACTATGTTCAGAGAGGAGCTGTGGAGCTACAATACATATCTACAAAGGAGCAGGTTGTAGACATACTCACCAAAGTATTGGGCATAAGAAAGTTTGTATTTTTCAGGGACAAGCTTGGAGTGGTGAGTAACACTTTCCTCGGTAAGAGGGAGTGTTAAAAATTTAATTAAAATGTACCTAGGGAAGTGTTTCTCATCACCTAGGCGCCTAAGGGGTGAGAAAGTGCCTAATGTGGACCCTAGTAATTTAATTTGTGAGATGCAAATTAAAAGGTGACTTTTTGAGACTTAGGGAAAGTGGGTAAGTAAAGTGATTTTATCCCCACCGTTGATCTCATCTAATCTCAACCATTGGAAGAGATGACCCTTGATCTTCCCTCATGAGGTAAATTAGGGTAAGAAGGGTGAACCATTGAGTTGGTTGTTGATACATTTTGAGAGAGAGCAAGAGCATTTTTTAGCAGAAGGATAGAGGCTATTTCTGAGAGCTAGGGAACACATTCCAAGGCAGAATACTAGCACATAAATCAAGGCAAAAGGTTCAGCATACACAGGAGGCCATACAGTATAGATTTCAGGGTCCGTACAGTCTTTTGTGTGCACAGAAATCGAGGAACAGAACAACATTTAATTATGTCTGTACAATACATATTTCTTAGTCCATACAACTATACTTTTGGAACAATTTTCGAGGAGGGATAGTCAATAGTACATAGGTCATACAGTAAAAATTTTGTACAGTCTGTACAGTCACTTATTAGCACAGAAATCGAGGCAGGTTGCTATGTGGGTTTTCTGGAAAGTTTGGCATAGTTTTCAAGGTGGTCGTACAACCATTACTACACCTAGAAATTTTTTGTAGCAGTTGACACAAATTTCAAGGCATCCGTATAGCCATTTGGAGGCACAGAAATCGAGGAGTAGACCTATAATTTATTGCATAAAATTCTGGAAAGAGTTTTGAGGAGTTTTGCTCATTTTCACATGTGAATACTTGGCATGGTTATCGAGATAAGTTTGTCATTAAATTTCTAAAGATGAATGTGTTGTAACATAATTTCTCTGAAGATCCTAAATAATAAAAACTCCCTCTCTCACTGGTTTTCTCCTTGTGGGTTTTTCTAGGGTCGCTGTTAGACCGAAAATATCCATGTTAATATTTTCTGAGTTTATGTGTTGTTGATATTTTTATTTCTGCGTTAAAAACGATATTCATAATCCTCATGTTTCAGTTCTAAAATTTATTTTCTGTTGAGTTTAATTGGTTATAAATATGGGTTTGGGCATTAAATTTTGGCTGAAAAATCAGCGAGACTGAAACTGGGTTGGGGTCTGAAATTTTACATCGCCCACTCAAATATAAGGGGTTTTTCATCGAATTGAAAGTGTGATGTGGTTCGCATGATGATTCCCTAATTCCCAACACCTAGTGTCATGTGAGAATACCTACCCGAAGCTACAAAAATCAACACTCCCTCTTAAATAGGAAGGTATTCTTACCACACTCCACAAGTGGGAATGCATCTCGATGCTACAAAATCACCAACACTCCCTCTAAGTGACGGAGGTATTCCATCCTCCATCATCACTTGGAAGTAGCTTTGTCTCCTGTACTAGATCCTCTACCAAAATTGTTCTCCAATCCATATAATTGGTTGCCCCCTCTGTCATCGAAGAAAATCCTTCTCTCCAGTCCTCTTGACTGGTTGCATCCTTGGTCACTGAAGCAAATCTTGTTGTCTAACATAATCCCATTGATCCGGATTTTATGAGAAGAAAAAAATGACTACAGATTATTACCAAATGCTTAACATAGAATAACAAAGATACAATAAAACTGGTTTTCTATTCAATAAGGAAATAAGCTGAAACTGTAAAATGCAGCGAAAAACAAGCTTGTTGGAATGGTGGCGGCTTATCTCTGAGAAGAGATGTGATGGCTATGCTCATTCGCAAGAAGATCATTACAATGAGGATCTCCAGGACTTTTTACAATAAAAACAAGAGTTTCAAAAAAAACCTAAACATCTGAAAACCTAACCCTAGGAGTTGAAGCGCCAAAAGTCCTGTGATCCCCGTTTGGGTAAGTTTGTAAATCAACTTCTCGGGGTCGTAACTTTTGCATACGATCTCCGTTTTAGGCATATGATAGCCCATTGGAAAGATCTATCCGAGGACTACAAAAATTGCACATAATTTCATCAAAAAATTCAATCAACAACATACCCCAAAAAATGTCCTTTAGGGCCTCAAAATGGCTCCGGAAGTTCAGGACCCGAAAAACTGCTAAAAATAGTAAATTATCAAAATTGCTAGAAAGTTGTTTTGAGCCACCTGGAAAAGGTGGGTGGCCACCGATATCCACCTGGATCAATCCTACCTCCTTAGTAAGCAATGGTCTCCATTGCGCTGAGTTCCCCCATCAGATGAGGAAATTTCTGTTGAATTTGGCCTCGGGTGAGCCACTTGCCTTGGTGCAGGAGCTGCCCTACTTTGACGACTCGATAAAGATGGATCCTTTGTTGTCGAGTGACCTTGATTTGTGTGTCCACAATATGAGAACTAGATTCCTATTGTATGCATTCGGGGTTGAGCTCTCTTGGTGTCAGTTGTTCTGCTACATCTGAGGTGTCCAATAATGGTGGGAAATAAGGTCGAAGGAGGTCCACGTTGAACACTGGGTGCAGGCCAAGGAAAGGAGGAATGTTGAGCTCAAAATAATTATCCCCCACAACCTTGGTGATGGTGTTTGACCCATAATGGAGTGGGGAAATCTTCCGATGGGGTCCCTTAAGGCGTTCTTTCTGCAAGTGCAACCAAACTTTTTTGCCCACCTGAAACTGATGTGGCGCTCGATGTTGATCATGGCGCTAATTGTACTTGTCATTGGACTTTTGTAGAATATGCTGAACCTATTGGCGGATGTGCTGGATCCTCTCAATGAATCAAGTGGCTTTGTCAGCCTCAGTTGGAGTAGGAGAAGATTCGGTCGAGGTGATCGCAAGGGGAAGTGCAACATCTATGGGACCCAATGGTTGGAATCCCAACCCTACCTGAAAGGGGTTGTGGCTGGTTGAGCTATGCAGGGATCGGTTGTAGCTATGTTGGACATAGGTAAGACTCTCATCCCATGTGCGAGGGTTCTTGGAATTATACATGCACAAGATATGCACGATCATTCGATTTACGACCTCGGTTTGGCCATTTGTCTGGGGGTGGAAGGTTGTGGATTTGGTGAGCTTGGTGTCCAGCAGTGACCAGAGGCTTGACCAGAATGTGATGAGAAATCGACTGTCTCGATCTAATACAATGGCTTTTGGGATTCCAAAATGTACCTAGACTCATTCAAAGAAGAGCTTGGAAGTGGCTTCTGTTGTGATGCTCTTCTTGCAGGCAACCATAATCACCATATTAGAAAAGTGATCAACAACCACAAAAACACAGTCATTTCCCCGCTTGGTGGATGGGAGGCCCGAAATGTAGTCCATTGAGATGGATTCCCATGGCCTGTCAGGAGTAGGAAGAGGGGTGTACATGCCCTGTTTCTTAGTGGTTGGTTTGGCAATAGCACAGGCAATGCAAGACCTGATATACTTGTTGACCTCCTATCGAAGTTTCGGCTAGTAGAAATGTTTTTGTAGCATCGCCATTGTCTTTTCGACGTCAAAGTGTCCTGCCACCCGACTGTAGTGGGCTTCCCAGATCAACTTCACTCGCTTGCTTGATGGAACACAGATATGGCCCAGACGACACAACAACCCATCCTGAAGATGGAAATTATCAACAACTGCCTTTGCACCCAACATTTGGTAGGTGGTGGCGAAGTCTGGGTCTGTCTCATAGAGTTGGGGACATCTAGAGGTCTCATGGCCGCAAGAGTCTAGCACTGTGGTCAATACCACAACTAGTGGTCTACCGAGGCAATCAACAACGTGGTTGGTGCTTCCTATTTTATACTTGATGTTGAGGTGTAATTGCTGCAAGTATGTGGACCACTTTTGATGGCGGTCATTCTACAATTTTCCTTGTGTCTGCATGAACTATAGTGGATTATGATCAGTGTGGATGACTGTCTCCCTCCCAATAATGTAATGTCTCCACTGGATGCAGGCTTGCATGATGGATTACATTTATTTGTTGTAAGTAGGGTACGTACGGACAACATCTGATAGTGTCTCACTATGATAGGCCACGGGGTGGCTGTGCTACATGAGAACGACACCCACAACATAGTATGAAGCATCAGTCTCAATCTCAAAGGGCTATTGCAGGTCTGGTAGTGAAAGTACCAGGGCTGAGAAAAAGCGTTGCTTCAAACATCGAACGCTTGTTGTTGGGGTCGGACCCATGAAGATTTTTCCTTATCACCACCCATGTTTATTTGGCTGAGGACCCATGCAATATGGGAGAATCCCAACACAAACCTGTGGTATAAATTGGCAAGGCCCAAGAAGCTCCGAAGCTGAGTGAGTGTGGTTGGGGCTGGCCAGTCACGGATGACTTGGATATTGGCTGGATCCACATGTACACCATGTTGATCAATGATGTAGCCTAGGCAATGGACCTTGTCCATGCCGAAGGAGCATTTTTCCAAGTTGGCGTATAGCTTGTGCTACCGCAGGGTGTGCAAAACCTGCTGAATATGTTGCAAGTGTTCAACCTAAGTCTTGCTGTAAATGAGAATGTCATCAAGATACACCACTACAAAATTATTGGTGAATGGTCGCAGGATATCGTCTATCATTTTCATGAAAGTGGCTAGAGAATTTGTCAGACCAAAGGACATGACCAACCATTCAAAAAGGCCTTCCTTTGAATTGAAGGCAGTCTTCCATACATCTATCTATTCTATCGAGACTTGGTGGTAGCCAGACTTCAAATCAATATTATTGAAGTATTTCCCCCCCATGAGTTGATCAAGGAGGTCGTCGATTCGGAGAATCGGGTACCGGTTTCTGACTGTGATTTTATTCAGAGCCCGGTAATCAATGCAAAGTCGTCAGGTTCCATATTTCTTCTGTACCAAAACGATTGGGCTTCCGCAAGGTGATGAGCTGGGATGGATGTGCCCCTTGTGGAGAAATTATTGTACCTGTCACTTGATCTCCTCATTCTCTAACAAAGAGTGGCGATAGACTAGCCCATTGGGTAGTGGTACGATGGGGGTCAGATTGATGGGGTTCTTGACTTGGCAGTGTAGAGGTACCCCGGTAGGTGAGGAGAAGATATCCAAGTATTCTTCCACGACCTTATCTACTTGCTTCTGTTGTGTGGAGAGGTCGGCCGCAGAGACCTTGGATTGTGGCTGTGATCTTTCTCTCATTCTGAGAGTGAATCATGAAGAAGACAAACTTCCCCATCTGAGAGATGACCTTCCTGCATTGCTTAGAAGAGATCAAGGAAATAGCACTAGGTGGGACAACCTCGGGTATCCTGTACAATTTCCTGTTCAAAGTAATAATAACAGTACGAGGCCTAGAATCATATACAACATGACATTTCC
>SNQJ01S0024378.1:192414-210678 GCA_010110895.2 Picea sitchensis
TCTCAAGCTGGGCCGATATTGCTGAGGCAGAAGAAGTGCAAGCTCAGCCGGAAATCCATAACCAGGGTCAAAGCAATGAATGGCAGGTCGTCACCAAAAGGAAAAAAAACGCCTATCAGCGGGAAGATGTAATGACACGAAGCCGCTCTGGCTCGCTGAAATAGCTATCAACAAAATGTATTTTGAGTAATGTGTAATGTTCCCCGGATTCTAGCAATTTTAGCATTGTCTCTCAGATTATGTAGGCAGCAGCTCTATGTAGCCCTGCCATTTGTAACCGATCCGTGGCTTTGCCACCATTAATAAAATTCCTCTAACCGTTATCGTCAAAAAAAAAAAAAACAAAAGAAGGAAAATAAATTAGCACCCAAATATCATGGCCCCTATAAGGTTTTGCAACAGATTGGAAGTATGGATTACAAATTGGAGTTGCCTCCATCTTCATGTGTACATCCACTCTTCCATGTTTCTATCTTAAAGAAGGTAATCTACAACAAGATCCTAGTCCAAACTATTTTACTAGAAATTAATGAAGAAGGGAAAATCATACTAGAACCAGAAAAAATCCTTGAAACAAGGATTAAGCAACTGAGAAATTGAGCAATTATGGAGAATCTTGTCAAATGGAAGAACCTACTAGTGGAAGAAGCAACATGGGAAGATGAGTTATTCATTTAGAAACACTCGTGGTTAGTCAAGTGTTGAGGAAAACACTTGTTTGAAGGGTAGGGGCATGTTAAAACCTAGACAAAGCCCCGTGTTATTTATAAAGACCCTTATTAAGCCCTATATATTGAATTATTATATATATATATATATACACCAAGGAGACCTAGTCTTAGGATCATCTTATCTCATCTAATATTGTATTTTGAATTAGATATATTGTAAAAGCAAGTTTCCCCCTTGAATTGGATTATATTCATTGATTTTTTATGATTTTTAAGTCATTGTTCACATTATTACATAGATCTTATTTACTATTTCCGGCCTTTGTTACATAGAAAAACATATTATCCTATCTACTTGAGGGGTTAGGGAGGTTAGGACCCTGACAACATGGATGAGGAGAAAATATCACATACCAGTTAGGGTTTACTAAGGATAATGTTAATGCCCCAAAAAGATCTAGAGATTAGGGACTGGGGACCCTCCAATTATTTACTTTTTATCAATTATGTCTTGCTATCATTTCTAACTTAATGTCTTAACTAAATTAATGCTCCTAACTAATTTCAATTTATATGATTAGCTTTCTTGATTGAATTTATTACTTGAATTGCATTTGAATTCTTATCATTGGATGGATTGTTTGATATTTAACTTGAGTTTAATTGGATGATTAACTTATAGTTAATGGGGTCTTGAGCCTCCTTTGATTTATTTATGTCTTGATGGTGTGTTTAATCCAAAGCTTTCTTGCTTGTGCTTTTTCTGCTAAGATGCTTGGTTGTGTTGTTCCATATATTGTTTATAGATGATCGATCAAAGGTTTATTTACTATTACAAATGCATTTCATGTATGAGGCATTAAAGGAACCAAAGGATAGGTTTGAATGCATAGATTGATCATGAAATATAGAATATTCCACATTACAAGTAAAGTTTCAACAAAGTTTGTGTTGCATCGACATTAATTGGTTGAGTATTTTTTAAGGCATTTATCGATATTGTTTAAACACACTTATCATTGGGTTGTATCAATTAATAGTTATATTAGGTCTTGAATAATTTCTTAATCTTAACCAATGCACTATCTTACCTATTCCAAAGAGATTGATTCAATTAATGCAGTAAATAAAGAGGAATAATGAGCATGAAGAGAATCATGAATAAAAATATCCAAGCAGTAAAAGGTTCCAAGGATGGATTTATTTCGACTATTAAACACCCACCTTTCTAAGTGCAATATTGGTTTGTGCAAAGAAGCATTCAGTTTCATAAACTAAATAAGAGAACAAAGGAACACTTTATATCCTTTTTAAGCAAACAAAGCACACATATTTGCAAAACATTCCCTATTTTACTGATCTTCTTGCTTCTTTTCAAAGAAAATGAAGGGAGTTGGAGATGTGTGATAATGGTAAAGGTGAATAAACTCTTTGAGGTGCTTCATGATGCAGTTTAAGCATGTTAACTTTCACCTGAGCTCATGGCATACTTCTGTTGCATTGTTTCCCACAAATTCACTTATAATTCTTCATTGTAGTTGCAAGAAACTTTTATAAAGGTAAATCGACTATGGAAATAGTGTTTGAATTGAAAATCATTGTTCAACATCTAGAGCATTCATACATCGGTGTCATTTATCTAGAAAATTTTAGACATTTTCTCTTTAACCCAAGAGGCCTCTAAGTACCACATCTTGTAATGGACAGTCTGGGAAGCAATGTAGCAATTTGAAACTTCCCTAGTGATGGTGAAACTTTCAATATATTTTTCACATTTCATAAAAGAGAAAAGAGTTCCACAAGGAAAAAACACACTTAGTGAAAGATAGTAGCAATGCCTCATGGTGAGCAATGATGACTTTTTCCCTTAAATTCCAAACCACACATAGAGAAGGGATGAAACAAGGTGTTAAGACACCAATTGATGTATTTTTCCTCCTAAGGACAAAATTCACGTAGTGAAAAGATGTAATAGTGAAGCAAGATGCAAAATATTGTGTTTTTCCTTGGGAAGCTCTATTATACTCCATGTGAGATTAAAAAAACACATCAAAAGCCAAATTGAATAAGTGAGGTAGCTGCAACAATGATTTAAATAAGTATATGATGTTTTTTTTCCTTAAGGAATCTTTTTTGAATGTCGCTTGAGCTAAAAAAGGTCTATTAAGGAAAATAACACTAGTTGATGAGTCACAATAACTCATAATTGAAGAAACATATGTGTTTTTCTTAGAGGGGAATTTTTTGACTTTCTTGTACAATGTTTTCTTCTTGGGAAAGCATTGTTTCCAAGAAATTTCACACGGATCTTAGCTTGCCAGTGTTTGGTTGCAGATATGGTTTTCCATGTTTAACATTATCCTTTCTCCCTATACAAAACGTTTTACAAGTTTATTTTTATCGGATAACTATGCTTTACTAAGTTATGTAGGAAAGAGAGTTTCCCAAAGTTGATATGGAACAATAGGTGATAATTGAGAAAAATCTAACAATGGGATCATATTCCCCATACTCATTTACACATAAATAATGGGATCATATTCCCCATACTCATTTACACATAAATAATCTTGATGCAAGGCATAACTAGCTACCAATTCATGGATCCTACGTTTACTAAAATATTTTTTAGTGCCGAGAGATCAAATATAAATTTGAAATCTCTTCCCTCATACTCACTTACCCCTAGATCAACTAGTTACATGCCTTGTGTTCCATAGTTTCCATGGCTATTAGCTTGTTGATAAGAATTTATTAAAATAATGTTAATTGATGGGAAATTTTTAAATGATGAATCAATTGTTGTTTCTCATGTCAAGAGTGAATGAAAAATGCTAGGATGTCATTGAGAATTTGTGGAAGTGAAAACAATCCCATGCTTCTCTTATTCACTAATTATATTTCTATTGTTTTAATTACTCTTGAATATCGTCTTTATGATTCATTTTATGAGTTATTATGGATGGTGAAGTTATATATTACCATTTTTATCATGAGATTCATAGTTTGGACATGATTTTGTGTCATTATTGTAACAACCCAAATCAATATGAGAAAGTTGGGTAGGTTGTCACTTTTTGATTTCCCTGCTCCCTTAACCCAACATAAAACATTAACAAGTATTAATATTTTTACTTATAGTTATTAATACAATAATACTATTGTATGCATAAAAAAACAATCATAACTTAAATAACTTGCATCCAATTATATCTAATGATGCCCAGTTAAGGTTGTCTTCCCTCCCAAGCAATGCTAATCACACCCTTAAGGTTGTCTTCCCTCCCAACCAATGCACTCACCAAGAAAATAGGTGGTTCCCCCATGCAAGGTCATCAATTTAATGGAGATACTTAGTGGCTCACTCAATTACCCCTAAACTCAAGGGCAATTTTCCACAATAATTTCCACAATAAATGTACAATTTCCAATTGAATACATGTTGTTTTGTGGAGGGGAGGATTTTTGTTATGATGCCACGCCTTAAAATGATAAAGAGTCAATGAATACAATTCACTTCGTGGGGGAAACCTCCTTTTACAATATATCCAATTAAAAATACAATATGAGTTGATATAAGATGATCCTAGTACTACGTATACTTGGTGTATATATATAGGAGACAAAGGGTGCAATTATAATGAAAGGGTGTAATGAAGAGTTCTAGCATACATAAAAATACAACACTATAAATGTAATAATTCAATATCTAGTGGTTAATAATGGGTTTTATACATAAAATGGGGTTTTGTCTAGGATTAACATGCCCCTTCCCTTCAAACAATTGTTTCCCTCAATACTTGACTAACCATGGGTGTTTCTGCAAGAATAATTCATATTCCCATGTCACCTCTTCCAATGGTATGTTCTTCCCTTTGACGAGGTACTTTGTGATTGCTTGATTTCTTAGTTGCTTAATCATTGTTTCAAGGATTGTTTTTGGTTCTAGTAAGACTTTACCTTCTTCATTAATCTCTGCTAAATTATTTTGGATTGGGATCTTGTTGCCAATGAACTTCTTTAAGCAAGAAACATAGAAGAATGGATGTACATGTGAAGATGGAGGAAACTCCAATTTGTAAGACATACTTCCAATCCTTTGCAAACCCTTATAGGGGCCATAATATTTGGGTTTTAATTTATTGCCCTTATTTTGTTTCTTGAGGGACATTTTTTTATATGGTTGTAGCCTTAGAAATATCCAATACCCCACTTCAAATTCCCTTTCACTACGATGGTGATATGCTTGATGTTTCATCCTATTTTGTGCCATAACCAAGTTGTCCTTCAATAGCTTGATAAACTATTGTTGTTTCCCTATGAGGTCATCCATTGATTGAATCTTTGTATTCACTTTCAAGGGTGATGTGATGGATGGAGGATGATATCCATAAAGTGCTATAAATGGGGACATTTTTTATGAAGTATGGAAGGATGTGTTGAACCACCATTTCACTAAGGGAAACCACTTGACCCATTGTGTCTATTTACCAGATGCAAATAAATGAATATATCCTTCTATTCATAATCTTTGTTTTCCCATTGGATTGAGTATGGTAAGATGATTTTTGAGTCAATTGAGTACCCAAACAAGAAAACAATTCAGTCCAAAAAATTTCAGTGAAAATTGGATATTTGTCACTTACAATAATCTCAAGGAATCCATGTAGATTTTGAAATATTTCAATGAATTCTATGTCTACTGTACTTTCTTTAAAATGATGAGAAAGAGAGAAAAAATGGGCATACTTTTTTA
Organism: Picea sitchensis; assembly: GCA_010110895.2. Taxonomy (NCBI): domain Eukaryota; kingdom Viridiplantae; phylum Streptophyta; class Pinopsida; order Pinales; family Pinaceae; genus Picea; species Picea sitchensis. The sequence continues at coordinate 197,842 of SNQJ01S0024378.1, forward strand.
GTCGATACACTACTACCATGATGATAGTATTTCTTTTAGATTTGGGTAAACCTGTAATAAAATCCATTGAAATGTCTTCCCAATGTTGACTTGGTATAGATAATGCGTGTAGGAGACCTAGCATATTGATTGTCTACCTCGTATTCTATTGGTAGACCATACATTGCAACAAAAACTTTTGAACATTAGTTTTAATACTTTCCAAGAAAAAATCCTTCTTGATCATGTGGTAAATTTTCAAGAATCCAGAATGTCCTCCTATAGGAGAAGTGTGCAATTCTAGAAGGACCTTCTATTTGAGTTGTGATTTCTTACATAAATATAGGTGATCATGATACCATATCAAATAATTCTTCCATACAAAATTGTCTTATGAACCAGGGTCCTCTTGCATTTGTTGAAGGATCTTGCATACCTCTTGATATTGCTTCCATTCTATCATTGTTTCTTCCAACCAATTAGATTGCAGAATAGAAATCACACATAGTGAACCTTTTGTTTATTCTTCTTTCCTTGGAAGGGAATCTACCACAACATTATGTTTTCCTTTTTTGGATATAATTTCAAAGTCATAGCAAAGCATCTTTGTAAATCATTTTTTTTGTTATGATGAATATAATCATTTCTCTAAGAATTACTTCAAACTATCATGACCCATTTTTACTTTGAAGTGTCTTCCTATTAGGTAAGGGCACCATTTATTAACTGCATGTAGTATGACCAATATTTATTTTTCATAAATGAGTTTGAGTAAGTGTTTTCTTTAAATTGTCTGCTTTCAAAGACAAGGGGCCTTCCTTCTTGTATTAAAATTGCACCAATTCCATGCATTGATGCATCACACTCCACAATAAATGTTTTTGTGAAGTCAGGTGTGGCTAGGATAGGAATTGTTGTTATAACCCTAAATTGCTCTACTTATGAATACCTGGCCTTTGAACCTCTTACTTTCATTTTTTTCCAAGCCATCATTGAGTTTCTCTTCTAAAAAACCCATTTTTTGAAGATGTGCGTGCCCTACACCAATACTTCCCATGTACATACGTTTTTTGCACCTCTACAACTCGCGTACATATGCATGTTGCACCACTACAACCCGTGTATACTTGCAAAAGTTGCAAAAAATAAAAAGTTGCAAGGAATTTGTTGAGATTACGGGCTATTGGGTAGTTTCCCCACTAATCCACTGCATATATCCCATCACCCAACCGAATAACCATCCCTTTGTCATATAAAAGAAGGTTTTGGGGTCTCATTCCACATCTAGACATAAGAACAATTAAACTATGCTCATTTCACATCCCCTCCTTGCCCCTAGTAATTGCATCCCTTTTGGGAGAATTGCCTCAACATTCCCCAATTTGCCCTTCTTTCTCCATCAGAACCCATTCACTTCCAAAGAAGAGATTCGAAGGTTGAGAGGAGAATCCATACAAAGGTGCACTTGGAGCTTGGTGTAGAGGAGCCTGGAACATGTTCGTGGAGCAGTAGCCAGCTTTGGTTGTAAAAGGTATAATCATTGAGTTATTAATAAAAGAAGTATTTTTCTTGTCCCAAACCATGATGTATTGAATTCTTCTAATGGTTTATGTTTTACATTCTAACATCTAACCTCGATTTGTATATGAATTGCATGCTTGTAGCTTTCTGTTTGTATGTCGTTGAATGCAGGACAACCTTGGGAGGAGGCGTGCAGTCAATGAAGCTTTCAAGTGGAAGGGGATCATCATCGGATGCAGATTAGAGGTATAGTTACCCTATCCCTCTCATCTTTGATTTTCTTGTATGAGTCTTGGGTACGTTTGGGGTAGTTAGAGAAGTAGTTGACTTTTAAACGGTTATTTGATCTGCCTACATTGTAAACCCTGGTGTAGTCATAGGGGGGTTTTCCCGCTAGCAGAACTGGTGACCATATTGGGGAAGCCTATAGGGTTTTAGGGGATTTTGGGTGACTGATTGGTTTTTCTTCCTTTCAAGTTTTTGTTGATTCTTTTGAGTCTTTTAAGGGATTTTGGTCACCTTTAGGTGCCATAACAGTTCTCCCTGCCCTATAATTCTGTCTGTTTTCTTTCTTTTTTGAAGAAGTATAGAGGTGTATGCTCCCTACTTTGGGTCAACCCGCATACATACACGCCCTGTCTAGTGAACAACCCGCGTACATACACAGGCTAATGAAACAACAACGGCATACCTGGTTCAAGAAACTGTTTTTGAAAAAGAGGCAGTCAACCTCTTTCTTGATTGAGGTTTATACTTCTCAGGGTTTCTTGACAGAGTTCAGAGTCTCTTTTTTTTTACAGCCATAGCTTGGGTTAGAATTCAGTTTACTTGTATTCTTGATTTTCTTGTGTTTCCTAGCATTTTTAAGCTTATTTTTAGCTTATTCATCAGTTTCTTTTAGCATCTTTTGTTACTTCTGCTTTGATTGGAAGAAAATTAAAAAAAAAAAACTTAGTTTTTTAGGTCTCTTTCTTTCTTTGCATTGTTATTTGAAAAAGAAAAAGAAATTAGCATAGTGTTATGTTTTATTCTCATCTTGAAATCATTTCAAAAGAAAAATAAGAAAGATAATCCTTCTTTGCTAGTGTTCTTATAAGTTTCATTTTTCGAAAGAGTATTAACAACATCAGTTGCACTACCACACCCTTTTTTGAGCAAATCAAGACATTAAAATGAACGCTAAATCTAAAATTAATTAGACTCTTTATGTTTGTAGGGTCAACCAACTAGTTTACGGTTAGGGCCTTGAATTAGGTTGTAGAGGAAACTCTTCAAGGCCGTTAAACAAACCTTGGAGTCAGAGCTAGGGAGTGTTAAATTCCAGTGACGTAAAATTTATCTGGGACCCCCCTCTAACACAAGGGATAAACACAAGGTCGTGTGAGGAAAGGAAGCGAAGATAACCCCTCCAAAGCTGGACTAAACGTAGTGGGGAACACATATTGAGGATCTGTCGTGGGAATAATATTTCCTGCATTTTCCTACGGACCACTTGATAATATTTCAAGATCCGCTGTTGTCTTCCGGACCACTTGATTTTGATACCCTCGATAGGTTTCAGAATTGTTATCCTACTCATTGTGATCCACCCGACTGTCGAATGTACCCGCCTGGTGACTGTTTGCGAGCTGGAAACTTAGTTGCCCATTTTCTAGGGACTTACACAAGTGACTGTGGGGGTATACTGCGGTACCTAGGGTAGATGTCGGGTCAAACTTTGTAGAGTTTACCTAGAGAGTTCTTCCGTGTTCGAGTTTCACTTGCATTGGTAAGTTTCTCTAGTGTTGGCTGGCGTAACTGTTCTTGCAACTAGATAGTCGTCTGCTTGATTTTCCTTTAGGAGATTTTAGCGTGTGCTCTATGCTCCCTAGTTTTCCATAGTGAGTTAGTCAGTCATTTCTTTGGGTCTTTGACCTAAGGTGCTAGACCGCCCACTCTGTTGGTTGTGAGAAATTTTCGGTCTTCCACTTAGAAACGTGGAGCTGCCTCTTTATAGGTGTTGTTTTGATAACACTGGTTCACTAGAGTCAGTGTGTGAGAATTTTACGGACTTGAACGATACCACAAGTGGAGAACCTATGCATAAGATCTTCATGGATAAAGTTCCTGATGATACCAACCAAGGAACCCCTTCACAAAGGTATTCTTGTGCTTTTCCTTTCTTCGAAAATGTTGGTGTCACTTTGATGGCCACTTTGTACATTCCAAGGTTGAATGTGGGACTACAGGTTTGGTTGGGTACCATTCCAAATTTCTCGAATGCTCTTGACGCTTCTCAGTTAAGAACCTTATGTCATGGGCATCATGTTGATGTTCCTTTGTTAACAAATTCTTCTCCTCCTCCTTTTGCCTTCCCTGGTGAAAGTATAGTTACTAGTAAGCAGGAGTCTAAACGAAATAGAAAGAGGAAGAGTAGGAAGAATAAATCACCAACCTCTGTGAGTCATATTGGAGATAGTTCATCAACCTCTACAAGTCATGTTGAAGACCAACACCCAGCCTCTGCAAGTCATGCTGGGGGCAAGCACCCAGCCTCTGCAAGTCATATTGGGGGAAAAATTCTAGTCACTGCTAGTCATACTGGAAATAGGTCTGTAGCCTCTGCGAGTCATGTTATCGACCCATCACCAACCTATGCAATTCATGTTGGAGATGTGCAACCAATTACTGCTAGTCATGCTGGGGGCATTGTTTCTATTGAGAAACCTAGACGGATAGGATGTAAGACTAATTTCCCTTGTAAGCTTTGCAAGGGAGATCACCTTACTCATTTGTGCCCTGACATTCTAGAGGTACAAAGATTGTGGTCCATGTCTGCAAGATCTTCTAAATATGAGTCTTCTGAGGTTTCCTTGCAGCCTATTCAGCTAGTGGTTGAGAAAGTGGTCATGCCGATGCAGTCTTCGGTTGATCCCACTCTTCTCTTGGAGAGTGTCAAGTCTACCAACGTGGTCGTGCTGATACAATATTCGGGTGATGTTCCTGTAGACCATGTTGTCTTGCAACCTTTTCAACCAGTGGTTGAGAAAGTGGTCACGCTGATGCAATATTTGGCTGATCCCACTCCTCTTTTGGGGGGTGATGTGCCTGTAGACCATGTTGTCTCGCAACCTTTTCAACCAATGGCTCATAAAGTGGTCACGCCGATGAATTCTTCGGCTAATCCCACTCTTCTCTTGGAGAGTGACAAGTCTACCAAAGTGGTCACGCCGATGCAATCTTTGGCTGATCCCACTCTTCTCTTGGAGAGTGTTGAGTTTAATGAAGAGGTCACGTTGATGAAATCTTCGAATGATCCCACTCTTCTCCTGGGGAGTAATGTGTCTAACGACTATTTTTTTAGCATTTCCAGTTCAGTACTTTCAGAACAAGGGGTCATTTCGCTTACTTCAAGCACACCCCCTCCAAGTCCTAGGATGGTTTCCTTTGATTGGAATGACCTTTTTGAGCCTCGTCTTCCTTCTTCTGTACCTTTTCAAATAAGGTTTGAAGTTAATTCAACAAACATTTACCGATGTATTGTGGATGAAGGAGCCTCCGCAACTATTTTATCCTCCTCGGTTTTGCAAGCTTTGGGTTCTCCCAAGATTGTGTTTGCATCGCATGAGCTATTGGATTTTGATAGACATCGTAGTGAATATTTGGGGATTCTTCCTCAGTTTCCTATCTGATTAGGTGGGAAGATTTTCCTTATTGATGTTACAGTGGTGCAAGGCCCATTAGATTTTAATATGCTTCTCGAGCATGATTATGTATATTCTTTGAACGTTGTGGTGTCTACGCTCTTCTGAGTGATGCATTTCCCTCACAATGGAAGCATTGTCACTATCAACCAGTTGGCATCTGATAATCACCATCCTAATTCAACATTAGTTCAGGCTGCCCCTTTATATGTTCCTAGTGTTTGTGTAGACTCTACCCCACCACAGTTTAATTATGTGGCGTTTTATCCTCGATGTTCAATTGCTCCTGATAAGGAACTTATTCACTCATGTTCTCCTTCTCGAGACATGGTCTCGGCAATTGATCCGTTGGTTTATCCAGTAGGAGCATGGGAGCCCTTGCTTCCCCCTCTTGGTACAAGTGATCTCGTCGGGATTACTTGAGAAAATTATCCCTCTGGAGTCTTTTTTAAGCCCTTTTCAGAATCTCTAAACATGAAAAGATTGCAGAGAGATCTTGTTTCCCTTCACGCTTGCCAAACTAAAACTTGAAGGCACGTTTGTCCGATGGTAGTTTACCCCTTTTTCGGTCTGGATGGTCAATTCTACGAACAAAGGTATACGCTAGGAACTTTGGTTCGCTAGAAGAGTATTCTCAGATATAAGTTTAACCCTTTTTCGGGCCCGAGGGACTAAATTTACGAAAAATGAACATTCTCCTTGGTTTTGGTTTATCACCTTTTTCGGGCCTTGAAGATTACTTTCGAAAAAGGAACCCCCACGGAGTTCATAGTTAAGCTCTTTTCAGACTCCCTAAAATTGAAAAGATCGTCGAGTGACCTTGTTCTTTCACACTCGTTAAATTGGTACAGAAGAACATCTACTGGCATGAGTTTACCCCTTTTTTCGGCCTGTAGATTATAGAGGAAAAAGGTACGCCTCGGGAGATTCATCTCACCGAGAGAGTTCTCCTTAGTAACTTTTATACTTTTTCGAACTAAGGGGACTAAAATAAAAAAAGGATTGTGAGTCCATAGTTAAGCTCTTTTCAGACTCCTTAAAATTGAAAATATTTCCGAGTGATCTTGTCTTTGTCACACTCATTAAAATGGTTTGGAATAGACATATTTTTGGTGTTAGTTTACCCCTTTTTCGAACCAACTAGACTATTTCCGAAAAAGGTACCCCTCGAAGTCTTCTTTTACATTTTTTCAAACTCTCTAAACATGAAAAACCACCGAGCTTACCTTCTCTGGGCTCATTAAAATTACATTGAAGGGGGTTTTATTATGTCTTGCTAAGCACATTTTCATCTTTACGTATTTGGCCTAATGTCGGCTCCATGTTTCTCTCAACTGAACCTTTGAAGCATGCCTTATACGCAAGCCTTTTATCACTTTGCCTCTGCGACCTAACACCTTGACCCATGGAGGAATTTTCCCCGAGTGTCCTTTTCCTGCACATGTCTCCTTGAGTTGAACATTAGTGTGTTCCTTGCACCTGGAACTAGTATGATTTCTTGTGACACTCGTTCCTCCTTTGTAATATAGCATTCTTTTATTCTTTTTCAAGCTCTTTAAAAAATTGAAAAAGAAAAAAAAACAAAAAAACCCAAAAAGAGGGGACGGGAAATATATATTCGTTTTTGGCAGCACAATGAGTCGCCCTTGGACAAAGTACATCCTTTTGTTTGTTCATCAAGCATTGGGATCTAATATGACCTTAGAAATTTGTTCTCGCTACATAGAGTTTTGTCCTCCTTCGTTTGGTTACTCTTCCAAACACATGGAGAGTTTGTGTTGCCTCCTGCATCATGAACTTATGTCAATGTCATGTTGCCTGAGTCTGATTATCTTTCGTGCTCTTTTCCAAGGGAAGTTTCACCCATCTTGAGTTGGCCTTTCTGAAGTTTGTCTCTTGACCTCATGCCCGACCATCCCAAAAGGCCAATCAATTCCTTGCTAGAAATCAATGAAGTTCTCTTCCCGATCATTGAGATCCTCTTGTCTTTTCCCAACGAGTTGTTGAAGACCTCTGGGTAGTGAAGTAATACACTCACATTGCACTCCTACCTGAGTTTTGAAGATCTTGAAGTTGTTTCTTGAGATATGAAGACCTCACCTCCAACCATCGGGCGATAATGTCTTCTTGAACATGGATACTATACTTGTATATCTTTGATTTTGAAATGTAGATCCGTTGTGTATTTCTCGTGGCTACACTTTATATAGTTATATGACATGGATATGAAGTTTATTTGATTGGAAACTATGATTTATTTCATCCTGATCATGGGAATGCCCACCTTAAAGAGACAATTGTTATTTTTGCAGATGGCACTTCCCGAACTCTGGTCCCGGTCTCACTCGTTTCATACATTGGTGAAGATTTTGTAATGTATTTCGGCCATCAGATGCTCTTCTGACCTCACACATTAAGGGGCATCTGTTATAACCCTAAATTTCTCTACATATGCATACCTGGCCTTGGCCCTCTTACTTTCATTTTTTGCCAAGCCATCACTGAATTTCTCTTCTAAAAAACCCATTTTTTGAATATGTATGCGCCCTACATCAATATTGCCCATGTACGTACGCTTGCTGCACCTCTACAACCCACGTACGCACGCATGCTGAACCACTAAAGCCCACACATACTTGCAAAAGTTGCAAGGAATTCGTTGAGATTACGAGCTATTGGGTAGTTTCCCAACTAATCCACTGCCTATATCCCGTCACCCAACCAAATAACCATCCTTTTTTCATATAAAATGAGGTGTTGGGGTCTCATTCCACATCTAGACATAAGAACAGTGAAAATCTGCCCGTTTCACATCCCCTCCTTGCCCCAAGTAATTGCAGCCCTTTTGTGAGAATTGCCTCAACATTCCCCAATTTTCCCTTCTTCCTCCATCAGAACCCATTCACTTCCCAAGAAGAGATCTGAAGGTTGAGAGGAGAAGCCATACAGAGGTACACTTCGAGCTTGGTCAAGAGGATCCCGAACCAGGTTCATGGAGCAGTAGCCAGATTTGGTTGTAAAAGGTATAATCATTGAGTTATTAATAAAAGAAGTACTTTTCCTGTCCCAAATCATGATGTATTGAATGCTTCTAATGGTTTATGTTTTTACATTCTAACATCTAACCTCTATTTGTATATGAATTGCATGCTTGTATCATTTTGTTTGTATGTCTTTGAATGTAGGCCATCCTTGGGAGGAGGCGTGCAGTCAACGAAGCTTTCAAGCACGAGGGGATCATCACCGGATGTAGAGTAGAGGTATAGTTTCCCGATCCCTCTCATCTTTTCTTTTCTTGTATGATTCTTGGGTATGTTTGGGGTAGTTAGAGAAGTAGTTGACTTTTAAACAATTATTTGATCTGCCTGCATTGTAAACCCTGGTGTAGTCATAGGAGGGATTTTCCCGCTAGCACTGTAGCAAGCATCCCAAGTTATGGAATGAACAAATACCCTACGTACAACATGCTTTCAACCGAGATTTACATTCATCCATTCAAAGTTCACCTTTTGAGACATGTTTTGGGTACCTACCAAAGGTTCCTTTGGACTTGATGTATGGGAGATATGCTAATGTGAATGAAGAACGAACAGAGGACAAAGCCCGCAAGTTCATCCAGAGGATCCAACAGATAGACCAGGCAGTCGGGGAATAGTTGGATAAAATTCAAGTACAATATAAAGCTCGCCATGACAAGCACAAGGTTGATCATCAGTTCCTGGTTGGAGACCAGGTATGGCTTCACATCAATAAGGAGAGATTGAAGGGTGAATGAAAGAAACTCAATCCCATTCATTATGGACCCTTCACTATCTTGGAGAAAAGTGGTACCAACTCTTTTCGTCTAGATCTTCCACATTACATGTGGATTTACTCAGTTGTGAATGTTGAGAACTTGAAACTTTTTGAGCCTCCCATGATTATGGATCAAGATAAGGAAGTTTCAATACCTTCAGTTGATCAGTTTACACCTGAGTAATTGGATGAGTTACAGGAAGATATCATCCTGGACAGAAGGACGAGGACTTCACACAAGGGCAATGTTGATTATCTTCTAGTAGGCTTAAAGGGCACACATCTAAGCAAGGAAAAGTGGATAGAGAAGGACAAAGTGAGGGGACTCTTCCCTCACTTCCCTGTTGATTGATGAAATCTTTTGGTGGTCCAAAAAGTTCTCAGTGGGGAGGCGTGATCCAAAAAGGATCGAGAGAAGGCTAAGAACAACTCAAAACTCACAGAGGCAACTCAGGATGCTCAGAATGGATTCAACAAATAGCGAAAGGGAAAAAATTCAAAGTTTCCAAAAATCAGTAAAAATGGCATGATAGCGAAGATCGTGTCACAATATTTCTAATGGTGCAAATGACTCGTCAAACAGAGTTACAGATTGAAAGATATTTGCGGTCAAAGTTTGGTCAACCTAGCCTAGTTAGCAGGGGATGAGTCATCATCTATACTACTGACGTCAGTATCTGTAAAATACATGTGGAAGGAGAAGGAAGGTGACACGTGTCATGCTGACATCAACATGGTGATGTGGCAACACCAAAGGCTACCACGTGTCACCCATTTTTGGCATTTTTAGGTCGATCCGTGGACCAATCGGATCATGCCATGTGGCATTCCATATGATGACATGGCGTGCTAACTTGGAAGGTGGAAAAGTGGACCAATGAGAGGCCGCCATGTGCCCCAATTAGAGGCTGCCATGTGGCAGGAAGGAAATGCTCAATGACAGCCCGTGAGCAAAAATTTGAAAAAACAATAGTTTGGCGGACCACACCAAACTTAGCCACAGTTAATCGTTTTGTTATGGAGATAGCGCCACCACTAAACTAGAGGAACCAACTATATGTAAATATATGTGTTATAACAATACAAATCCCAAAAGGGGGAGGGTCGCGGGTTTGACTTTGGGACCTCCTCCCACACACGTGCCTTAAAAAATCTTCCCTAACTAACAGGTCTCGGGTCACACATTGTAACCAAAGCCCGAAAACAATATTAAATATTTCATCCACCCTGCCACCAAGGGGAGGCACGCGTACCGTATGACCATTTGGGCATGGAAAATGATGAATTCCATCCATAATTCGATGTCACAAATTCAATGGTGTTGTCTATTTTATGATCTGAGCATTATTTCTGCAGCTTGATTTCAGAATGAGGTATACTTATGTATTTTGCCAAATTCTTTTGTTGAGTTAATGAAACATCCTACCCATTTGAGAGTAGGACCCAGAGACGTAGTCCACCAGGGACCAACTCCGTTATCAAGATTTTGTGTTCAGATTTGATGCTTATGTCTCTTCATTTTTGAGCTTTTCCTTCTTTAATGGTGCACTTTAAGTTATGCTCATTTAATGCAATTCTTTATAAGTCACTCGATGAAAAGATCCCAGATCGAAGGGTGCATTATCCTTGTAAAGGGGTTTCATGTGATCAAAGTTTGACTCATTTTGTTCCTTTGACTGTAGTATCCCTGTCACATCTAATTTGCATAAGTTTTCTTGTGTTGTTCTCCCTTATGAGGTGAGTGTTGGAGTTCATAATTATTTGGTGTGTGGTCTATCTATTAGTGGTGAAGCTATTGGGAGATCTAATGTGAACTTCCTAGATTTCCTCTTTGGAAGTGGTGGTAAGGGAAGTCTAGCACCAACAGAGGTTGGGTCGAAGAGGAAATGGAAGAAACACACGAAAATGAAGTTTGTGTCAATCAATCGTGTTTTGAGGGATGACATTCATATGATTGAAGTGGTAGGTATGTCTTGAAATATCATGTTTAGACGATTTGTGGGTAGAAGGATGGAAGAAAAGGGCTTAAGGGAATTGTTGAAGCCCTCATGAGAGCCTATGTTAGGGTATGCTCGAAAGTTTTTCATATTACCTAGTGGGTGGATGGGTTTCATATTTCAATCTGACATGGATGTGAAGAAAATGCTTGAGTTTGTGTGGAAATAGGGTGTGTCCATGATGTTCTTAAAATAATGAACACTGCTTTTTGATAATCTGTAGGAAAACATGGAATTAATGACCTTCTGGGTCAAATTACAAGGGCTTTTACCAGAGTTTTAGTCATTCAAATCCATTAGTATTGTGTTGGGGATTTTCTATGAGGTAGACACAGAATTTGTGAACATCGTTTTAATGTCAATTGTTAATTTTCTAGTGGGTATATATATCCACGAATGTTTGGCACCAAATATGGAATTAAATCATGGAAATTCCTCAGACACATAAAATATGGATTTTTTGGGTTCCTTTTAAATGTGCTTGATGTCATATTTATAGGCATGTGGTCAAATATTTTTCACTAGCTTTCATTTCAAAGTTCATGTTGTTGGGGAAGGAGGCACAAATAAAGAAAAATGTTTCTTTTGAAGGGTTGAGGGGGGGGGGGGATGAACACCATCGAGATTCTATTCCTCCTTTCATAGTAGAGGGTAATGTTGTCTAAGCGGAAAATTATGCTTGTACCTCAATTGAATTAGAGGAGGCATAACTTAGACCTATTGTGGAAGGTGAAGTTGGGATCCATCTTGAAGAAAATGATGGGACCCCACAATGAATATTAGGAGAAGATGTTTCTAAACAAGGTATAACAAAAATCATTCTTAATCCATTATGTAATATCTCTCCTTTTGTGAAAGGGTGTGGGGAGAATATTATCTCTGATTATAGAATTCTTAATGGTCTAGTGGGTGTTGGGAATGTTGTGGATGTTACTCAAGTCAAGGAGGGTCTATTCCATTCTATTGTAGGTCTTTATAGTTTGGGGATTGTGCTAAATCAAAATCCAATTGATCATCTCACAACTCGAATTTCTTTGAGCTCCATTGGATTTGACATGTTATCCTTAGAGGAATATTCAAATGAAGGGAATGGGATCCATAGATATCCATTCAGATCCAAGAAAGTTGATGTTTTGGAGTATGAATATGGTACGTGGTCTATCCTTTTTGGATGTAAAGGGTAGGAAGGTTAGTTCAAGGGGTATGATATCTCTCTTTCCATTGCACAAGAAAAATAAAATTTAGAGGTTCAATTAGGTATGTAGTTATCAATTGTGGGGGTTCTTAGAGCATGCCAACCCCAAGGGATGGGTTCATAATGCTTATTATGTATCTCAATTGTAGAAGGTTAGGTCACCCCACAAAAAAGGAATCTCTTCAAAGGCTTGTGGAGACCCAAAATTGAGATATCATTTTGCTTTAGGAATCCATGAGAGAGGGTGGTAGAATATGTTATGATTTGGAGAATGTTTTTAATGGTTGGGAATTTATTTTCACTGATCCAAGGGTTAGGTATGGTAATTTAATTTCACGTTGGAGTTCAAGGAATATATAGTGTGCTAACTCTTGTAAATTTGACTCATGTTTAGGCATGAATATCTATGTCACCAATTTGCAGAAAGAAATCATAGTCATAAATCTATACAGTCCTTATATAGAAATGGTTCCCTAATGGGAAAGGTTTTCAAGTAAAACAAAGTTGGTCATAATCATACCATAGTTGGGGGGATATGGACTTTTCTTTCGAAATTTGGGGCGATGTTTCTTTGGATCCTTCACTAATTTTTTTATCAATCACATGGAAGAGAGTGGGATCCTAGATATAAGTCCTATCAAATATAGACCAACCTAGAGGAACATTG